>JANHFO010007570.1:298580-310732 GCA_032468095.1 Pareas carinatus
ATTTTACCGACCTCAGAAGGATGGAAGGCTGAGTCAACCTTGAGCCAGTGAGAATCGAACTGCTGAACTGATGGCTAATGACAGATAGCAGCCAGCAGAAATAGCCTGCAGTGCTGCTTTTAACCACTGCATCATGGCTTAATGCAATTGTAAATATCAGCATTGGATAATGATAGAACTAAGTTTAGGATTGTGTACAGTCTGCTTCTTGATGAACTTCTTTCATTTTTGTCTTTCAATTCCTAGAAGCTTCATTCATTCCCTGAACTTTTCTCAACCTTTAAAGACATTATTTTCAGGGGATGGGAGGGGAAGAGGGAAGATAGTTAAAAGTTACTGTGCAAGCTTTCATATACTGTAGGCTTAATCTGATTCCAGTTTACAAGAGCCATCAAAACTACTAACTCTACCAGCTATAGTAATGTCAGTGCATCACAGCCCTTCTTCAGCATCAGAACTTTTCTTATCAAAAGAAAAAAGTGTCTCTAAGCTGCATAAAAGTTACTCATGTTAAACCTAAATCTTATTAGGATGGCGTACACCTTGACTTTTTAAATCAGCCCCTCACAGTCATCCCCGTATGTGAAAATAGATAAAAAGCTTAGCAAAAAATTACATATGCATTAATCTCTTGAATTATAATAATTGTCTTTCATCATATGACCTGTTGTATATTGGGCAGATGATATTAGAAGAATGGAATTTAGACACAGATTTTTAAGGTGATTAAAATATCTGCTACTTTTGCAAAGAATTTTTTTAGATAGATTCATTAAATATAATTGAATCCGAGAGTGTGCAGAGAACTTTAAGACTGAGCTGTACTATAGAAGTACAGTCTCATAATTTATGTCATCATTTTGCTAAGAGTTAGACTTGTCAGCAGAGCAAATAATGGGGTTCTGTTAAACAGATGAATCCTGGTAATGGAACATTTTTATTCACATTTTCAATATACAACTTTTAGATCTCTGTTACACCACTTTATAATTATAGTTATAAAGATTATTATTTGTTTTTGTTTGTCAGTTTAAAATGTATGAACTATTTTTCAGTGGCAAATTCTACAAGTAACTGGATTTTTTTTTTTTTAAAAAAAAGGGAGTTCTAAAATGATTTTGAAAATGTAAACTCAAAAATTTTAGGATTCTACTTGCTTCTGCTGAGGTGCCATATAAAAAAGACAGAATATTCTCATAGGTGGCATTAGTTTCATTTTGTGATAATATAAAATTTACTCTAACTCAATATTTCTCAATCTTAGCACCTTTAAGATGTGAGGACTTCAACTTCCAGAAGTTTGCAAGCAGCATTCTGACTAGGAAATTCATTCATACATCTTAAAAGTTGCTGAGATTGAGAAACATTATTCTAGATTAATCTATGAATCCAAAAATCATATTTTAATTTTTGACTCTTTCTGGAACTTCAGCTATAGTCATTCCATATTTAATGTCCCTCCAAGTCGATTGGAACATAATATTCAGTGACGTGAAAAGTCTAACTGGGGGTTTTAAGAGTTATTTTTGAACCATCTAAAGGACAATACATTGACAAAAACTGTTCTTTTGATAACTGGAAAAGCAGATAGATTATAATTATATGAACTGAAATGTTTTAAAACAGATTCTCATATTCAGTGTGACATCAGGACTGCAAGCATTAAAAATCTGTAAATAGATCAGTTAGTATTTTATCTACATACTGAGTACAACACCTTGGGTATTTGCCCCAAATAATATAAATTATAGCGCAGAACCTACAGGTGTTTTCAGCAGAGTAATTTCCTTGATATCTTTAGAAATAATTGTCTTCCAAAGACAAACATTGAATGAGACTAGTGAATCTAATGTCTAACAAGCCAATCTGTCTCTCTCTCTCTCTCTCTCTCTCTCTCTCTCTCTCTCACACACACACACACACACACACACACACACACACAATGGTTACATGATTGTATTTTGTGCACTCAGCAACCAGCTTGCATTTATGACTGTTTTCAGCATCCTGCAGTCACATGAACCAGAAACTGAAGCTTACTTCTGATTTCCAGCAAAAACACCCATAAACTAAAATGAGTTTGCTTAATGACTGCACTAACTGCTTAATACTTTTGAGTCTTTATTAATAACCATGATATTTGTCTATGACAGCCCCCCCCCAAAGATGGCAACATTGGGTATGTTCATATGATGACCTGCTTAATGACCAGCATAACTTGGGTCCATAAATCTGGCCTTAATTATGGTCAGAAGTGGAGAAGTATAGAAGTACTAGAATTTCTAGTATTATACTAGAATCTCTATATTGAATTCTAATTAGTATGGTAGCAAAATGATAACTTTATAAGACAACTAGTAGTAATAGTAATGCATTTAATTAATTCAACATTAGTTACATTTACATACACTATTTTTTCATACAGTATGTTGCCCAATTACTTTTTAAAGAATGACTCCCACTTTTGAAAGGACCATGGCAGTTTGTCTGAAATAGGGAAACAGAAAAAACCTGTTTTGCTTTACAGTTTAATACCATCAAAAGGTGTTATTTTTAGAAGTTACTTTTCAGAAATCTAGTTTGATGAATTCCAGACTTTTTCTCACACTGCTAAATGTTGACAATTGGCCTACCCACCCTGAATTGACTTGGTTTACAAAGAAATCATATGATTTCTGAAGATTAGTTAAATACTTTCCTTTTCTACCAACCTCAAATATGGATATAATAATGTGTAGACATAAGATATTGTTTCTATTTCTCTGCTTTTTTGCCTATATTTTTGTGAATTTCATTCGAACTTCTCTTTATGGAAATTTTGAGTGAATTCAGGAAAACTGCAAATAGCAAAAAAACAAAGGAAAGAATTTGCAAGGAAAAATATAACATTCATATATTCCTCTTGATCACCTTGTAATTACATAAATAGAAAACTACTAGCCTGAGGATTTCACTTATGGAAATGTTCTCTTTTATCAAACAGGATTGGAGGGTTTTGTTTTCCTTCACAATAATTGCTTACAGTAAATTTCATATCCAATCATATGGAGATATCATGCACAAATATCCCTTTCTTTTTAATAGATAAACAATAACCAAGCTCCAATCATGCAGGTATTTACAAGCACAATGCAAGGCACCCAGTGTTAATATTATGTATTTCAATGATGTGTGTGCTCAGAGCTCACATTTATCTTTCTTTAGGAGAGATATAATAAGTCCTACCAAATGATGGTTTTCCTTGCTCTGCTGTTTTACATCCCCCTGTCAATTGTACAACACTGAGTGTAAACCAATATTGATGTAGTAATACATGAGCTGTTCATCATATCTTGGGAAGCCAACTTTTATTTTCTCCATCATTTCAGAGACAGATACATCCTGTATCCCAATAATTTATTCAGCATTTTAGGGTTTATGTTTTGTCACTGAATAGTTTGCTGGTCATGCCTCATAGCTGTCAGTTCCTGGTACACCCATGACAATTCCAAAAAACCCCATAATGTAGTTCTGCTGGTGTGCAAATTTATATTTCTATCACACATTCAGGACTTTCTGGGAAAACTCACTTCACCAGAAAAGCTCACTAAAGTCACTAAAGACCATAGATAGATGAAGATTCTAAGGACATTAATTCAATCTAAAATCAAGGTTCCATTGTAGTTCCCCAGCATCATCAAGCCAATCAGGAAGAATATTTTGCAAATATTGTTTTCCAGGGAAGAAGAGCTATTTTTTTCCTATTTTTCTCAGGGAAGTGGGAAATAGCGTTAATAGTGTTAATTAGTTCATAGACTACTACTGGAAGTACATTCAATAATTGGAAAGTTTGAAAGAGGAACATAGAATATTTACCAAGCACTGACTTTTTCCAGTCCCAGATAATTGGTCAGTACAAGGGCTACTCGGCAAGGTTCCATGGTCAACTAGAGATTCCTGAAGCAGCATGGAAAGATGGTGAATTTTGTTCATCAGTCTCATCAGACTAGGAAAGATAATGAGATCATCCATTTGTACTTTGGATAACTGTTTCTCATAAGGAGAACACAAGAACTAAGGTGGTCAGCATATCAGTAGAGAAATTGGGTCCTGAGAGATTACAATCAGGACCATAATCAGAATGCAACATGTAATGCACAGAAGAATAAAAAGTTTCACTTTTTAAAATTAATATCAGATATAAACAATTTATAGTTAAAGAGACATTCTCTGTTTGGCAGGATAAGACAAACCCTATTGATGAGTAAACATTATTTCAAAATTAAAGAAGGAAGGGAAAAAGTTTTAAATTTTTGCTTTTTTATAGCAAAAAGCTTAACAAGGACCGGATACAAGAAAATTTAAACAGATAAAGAGGAGAGCAATTTTGAAAGATTATTTTTTGGTGAAAGTACTTCTAAAAATATTGGAACTAAATAAACAAATGGACTGTATTTGTGTGGGAATGTTGTTTGTTTAATATTAAAGAATGTAGATTTACAAAACAAAGGGGGGAAAAGGTAATATGAGAAGGACTAAAGTTGATTAGTATCATTTGGCAGTCTGTAGTTATACATTATTAAGGGTACAAAAGCAAAATCGAAAAAAGTAATTCTGCCTTTTACTTTTCCTCCTGTAATTGAGACACTTTCACTTATAATGTTAAAATGATAACTTTAAATGTAAATGTAAATAATAAACTTCCAGAAAAGGGGCAAATGTTGAAGAATAGAGGAGAGGATCATTAGAGCAGTCTGCTGAAAGAAGAATTACACTAGAGGTATTGCAGAAAGTGCTTGAGTAATTGGCTAGAAATTTAACAGCTTCTGAAGAAAGAATGGAAGAAAGAATATAAAGGAAAGAAGAAATGAAATAAGTTAGGGCTTTTCTTATGAAAATTGGTATTTAATGGGGGACTGGTATAGAGTAATCTCCCCACAAGTAGACAGAACGTCTGAGCAAAAATAATATTAAATTTACATAGGATAAATTACCAAATTGCTGTTGTTGTTATACAATTTAGAGCTTGTTGACAAATGGATATATAAAAGGAAATTTCTCAGAGTATACCTATTTTTTTGAATGACATGGATCTTATTCAAGTATAGACATGATTCAGATTTTAAAGAATTTGTCTACTAATGTATATAAAGTAGAAATACTAACAAAGGTTTTTTTTTTCAAATCATAATTCAATGAGTTTTGTTTTTAAATGGAAGCTTCATTTTTACAGATGGAATTTAATTAAAATGCTATTACAGAAATATTACATTTTGCAAAATATGATGCATTCTATTTTACAGAGAGGAAAGATACCAGAAAGCTGGAAAGAGACTAATGTGATACTAATATTTAAGGAGACCCAGATTTGACTTTAACAAGAATATCAGCCAAAATCATTATTAAACAATGACTATAAATTATTTACAATGACTTTGGCTTAGAGGTTGAAAATAATTGTGCAAGAATTTATTCATGAGGATCAATGTTTTTTTTTTACTTAAAGTCAGTTAAAGCATTATGCTAGAAATATATTAGAGATCTTGCAATACTTGGAGTAACATAATGAAAAAAGAAACTGCATTGATTTTCTTGAACACAGAGATGCATTTAACAACTTGAACTGGACTTTCCTGTTTAAAGTTTTGGAGAATATGAATTTTAGTTTTTTTTCATTAGGGGTCTCCAACCACCAAGCCACAGGTCACTACATCCTGTTCGGAAACAAGCCATGAAAGTGGCAGGTGAGTGTGCCCGCCACTTGCATGAGCGGACAGTTCGATTGCTCACCTGCTGCTTGGACAGAACCGTTCCTTCTCCCCAGCCGCTGGTCCTTGGAGTCAGAAAGGTCGGGGATCACTGGTTTACACTTCACAGAAAATACAAATAATGGAGAACTGACAAAACTCATGATATAGAAAATGAGGCAAAAGAGGGGTGTTTATCACCTCTTCTGTTTATTTTAGTTTTTTGAAATATTGCATATAGATGCAAGGTAAGATAAGAGAACCATGGAAATAAAGATATTTAAAAAAGAAAACATAACTTAAAGGCTTTTGCTGATGACTTGGTGTCAGTTCTAGAGGATCAACTAAGGGAATAGAAAATTAAAATAATTTGGTACACTAGACAGTTTTAAGATTATTAAATAGAAGATGAAGAAGTTAACAAAAACATGAAAATAGAGAATAAAAAAGAATTGGTGAAGAAATTATGTTGTACATTATAGAGAAAATAAAAAACCTTTTTTTGATATCATTATGTCCAAGTATGTATTGAACTTTATCTATATACTACTAAAACTCTTCTTGTCGAGACATTTAACTGAATAAAACTATGCATCATATAGCAACAATTTTTTAACCAAGGTACTTCAAAAGGGCTGAGTTACTGGATGTGCACAAAATTGAAGACCTGTGACTGCCAAGAGTATGACATTTGGGAAAGTTGTAGCCGCTTCATTGCTACTGGCTGCTGTTGCACTGAGGGCTGCTCCTGCAATCAGGGGATCATCATTTTCAATATTTCATGGCAGTTTCACAGTCAGTTTCATAATTCTGTACTTCTTCCCCACCCAGCAGAAGTAACTTACCTGCCTGTTGGGGAAGGGAAGGGAAGCACTGATTTCTGCATGCATTTCTATATATGAGGTAATGGTAAAGGTTCCCCTCACATATACATGCTGGTTGATCCAACTCTAGGGGCAGTCCTCTTCTCCATTTCTAAGTTGAAGAACAAGCACTATCCAGAGATGTCCCCTTGATCATGTGGCTGGCATGACTAAATGCCAAAGGCAGACAGAATGGCGATACCTTCTCACTGAAGTGGTCCCTATTTTTCTACTTGCATTTTTACAAGCTTTCGAACTGCTAGGTTGTCAGAAGCTGAGGCAAGCATTGGGAGCTCACTCCATTAAGTGGCACTAGGGTTTCAAACTGCCGAACTGCTGACCTGATCGACAAGCTTGGTGTCTTAGCTGCTGAGACACCATGAATATTATTTACTAATTCAAAAGAATCATAACTGGAGTATCACACAGCTAATTCAGCCTCTTTGTCCTAAGAAACTAGCATGCAATGCTGGAATTTTTCTTCTATTCTCTAAACAATCCCACATGTAACACTGAGATAGGTCATTGTGATTAACACTACCACTATACAAAGAATACCAGTGGAATTAGAAATGATCAACCATTTGTTCCAAAGTGTTAACTGATACACTCTTTTGATGCTCACATGCTCCAAGATGAGAGTGGAATGCAAGGCAGGCATGATTTGATTGATTGCACCTGGAGGATTTCTCACCCGTAGCAGAAGTAAAATCTTTCTCCTCTTATGTTTCTACAAGGAATAGTGAATTACAATTCAAAAAAGAAAGAAACATTGACATGAGGATTATGTCTAATTTTTTCTAATTGCGTTTCTATTTAACAGCACAATACACATACACCACACACAGTCAGGATAATTTGTACTCTGGTTTCTTTCTTTTTTATTAAAGATTCCACTATACTGGACATACTATATCCAGCCTAGGTTGACCAAGCAATGCTGTAAAATCCTTTCCTAGTGCCTGGGGCACATGTGGGTATGGATGGGATGAAAAAGAATGGCTCTATGTTTTAAGACCCCCTGACTCCAGGAATTCCCTATATTTCTGCATGGGGATGCACTTCCCTGTCAGAGTTGATAAATAATGTGGGGGTACTCCTGGACTCTTGGCTCCTACTCAAAGAGCAAGTAGCAGCCATGTCCAGGGAGCTTTTGTACAAGTTTATCTTGTGCACTAATTGCACCCATTTTTAAGTTGCAAGGCCTTCCTGTCAGCCCTATAAGATAGACCAGACTAAGAAACAGACCTAGACTCATGTAAAGCTACTTCTATCAGAACAGCTGTAGTTACAGAATCTTGCAAATCTGAATATACTTCTTTTCTTTTTGTTCATGTGAATCATGGGGTGGGATGCTGTCAGATCATTTGAATAAACTACTTTCTTGGTTTAAGCCTTGTTTATCTGATGGTTGCCTTGGCAATGGAATTTCCCTATGTCCTTCAAAGATATCATCTGTAGTTAGCACACTTGCTGATGTCACCATCAACCTTAGCCACCTCATGTGTGGATTACTGTACCTGCATTCTACTTGAGGTTGCCCTTGAAGGGCACTCAGTGGTACAAAATGCAGAGTCATGGGCATTTTTTCATTCATCATTACATCCATGTGGCATCACTTCTATGCAAGCTGAACTAGTTCCCATTAGGCTTCTGAGTAGCTATAAATCCTCCATGACATGGACCAGGCTGCTAGCAGGACTTTCTTCCTCCTATTATTTCTTCTTGCTCAACCAGATATAGTATAGAGAACATGCTTCAGGTCCCTTCTATCAAGCAAAGCAATCTTGTCAGACCTGGAGTGTTCCCTCTCACAGCAGAGGCTGCTGGTCCTGTGGAATAGTGTTTCTTCAGAGATTTGGATGACCCCAAACCTGTTTACATTTCACAAAGCATTGAAAGCATGGTTGTTTTGCCAGGCATTTGAACCAGGTGGATAGATAAACTCTGCTATTATGTCTGTGCTTTTTTCATGAGTGGAGTTATTGTTTATCTTTAGGTGCCAGGGGTGTATGTTGTTGGTTTCTCCATGTTTTAATCTTTGCAAGTCAGTCAGAATCACTTGTGTGAGAGGCAGGCAGGCAGGCAGGCAGGCAGGCAGGCAGGCAGGCAGGCAGGCAGGCAGGCAGGCAGGCAGGCAGGCAGGCAGTAAGTAAGTAAGTAAGTAAGTAAGTAAGTAAGTAAGTAAGTAAGTAAGTAAGTAAGTAAGTAAGTAACTCTCCGAACTCTCAGTGTTTTTCCGTATGATTTGACTTGATCTTCTGCGTATTGGATTGCATAATACCTCTATTGATTGACTTGATACTTCATAAATATTGTCCCAGCTCACATTTTTATATTTTAAAGACATTTTTATTCAGATCAGGTCCATGTTTGAGGATCAAGTTTTCATACTATTCAGTGCAGACTATCTACCTTGGGGCTCATTCTGATATTAGTTGGATTTATAGTTTTTAAGAAAAGGTCAGTTGATATTCATTATATTATCCAGAAACATCAGTTAGCAACTCACCCTGAAAAAGTTATGCACTTGGAGTGTGCAAAGCAATAGAAATGAGTTCTTTGCAAAATAAACTTCCTGAGCAAAAAGGGTCTTCCTAAAGGATTAAAGCAGTTGCATCTTCTTGAAGGTTGCATAACTACCTCAGGAGAAACTGGATCTAGCTGTCTCTAGTTATGTGGGAGTGTATCTACAAATCAGGATTAGAATCAGAATTTATTGGCCAAGTGTGTCTGAACACACAAGGAATTTGTCTCCAGTGTACTTGCTCTATACATGCATACATAAAATAAACAAACTGTGATTACAATAAAAAAAATCATACATAATCATAACTCATCATGTCATGTACATATAAACATAAGATACATTCATAATCACAAAGTACATTTATCTTGTCATGGACATATAAGCTGCAATCATCAATTTATAATTTGAATTTAGGATACTAATAATCAATTTACAAAATAGGGGTACTAAATGAACAACTATTTTATATTGTAAGATGTAAATAACTTGCCTAGGATTGCTAGTGAAATAATTCTGTACACATATACATTTTTAAATTTTTGATTTTTTGATGCCGCTATCTTGAGATTCTTGAAGAATGTGGCTGTTTTACCTCTCATACAGAACCTTCAAATACACTACATAGTCTTATAAATAGACCATACTAAACCAAATGTGCAAATTGGTTAAAAAAGCATCTAGGTTCTAAACTTGTTTTCTGTCGGCTTAACAGGTAAGTAGTAAGAAACAAGGGGATCATAATTGTAGATATCCTGTAAGCATTAGAAGTATATAAAAGTAGGTGGGAAATGTGTTGGAAATGTTTGCCACCTTGCTTTATTTGTAAAAATAATAGAGTGAGAAAGAGAGAGAGAGAGAGAGAGAGAGAGAATATGAAGGTAAAAAAATATAACCTGAAATAAATGTATTAGAATTAAATTATTATTTTATTCAATCAAATTTAGTTACTACTAGTTAAACCTTCAAAAATTACAGCTTTCTGAAATAAAGAATTGCCCTTTATAATAAAAAACATATGGTCACTGTATGTATATGTGTATGTGTATGTATATAATAGGACAATGATATTTCTACATGCTGTGTATAGAAAAATGGGGCTTTTGTGGAAATTACTATTGCATCTTTCTTTTTTGTTACTGGAGGTTTGTTTCATTTTGTTATTGGCTCCCTATAACTTAGCACAGCTTCTGACCTGCCATCTTAACTTTCTAATAGAAGGTTCTTTAAGTTTGGGTTCCCAGCTGGGTAGACCAGGGTGCTTTTAGCTTTCAGCTTTGGTAGACCTGTTGTGTATGGTGGGCAGGCAGACAAATGTACACACACGATAGTTGAACAACACAATGTTTATTACATGGAACATAAACCGAGACAAGGGAGCTCAGGCTCCATGCCTCCTTAAATCCTGCATTCATACGTCCCGGTCCAGGCGGTCAGTCAATTGTGGTTCAGAGCGCCTCTTCGCTCAGCTCCCATTGGTTCCCCCAAGTTACTGTCTCTTGGCCAATAGCTGCTTGTGTCTTTTTCCGCGCTGCTGCCCATGGGACATAACAAGACCAGTGCCTTTTAAGGACTGAAACGAAGCCAGCATCTTGGAAAGAAAGCATTTAATTGAAGTACAGAAGCAAAGTAACACACCATTCGGTTCAGGGTGAGCTCACACCTTGTGAAAGAGTAAATGATCCTTTTATATGGTTTGGGTCCTTGGTTTTCAAATTTGTTGTGCAATGTCTTGCAATGGGGGGGGGGTCTTCTGCTCTAATAGGCAAGGATTAATCCTATTTGTGTCTTAAGAGTCTTGCCCTACCTGCAGGATGAGGTGGGGAATGCAGATTTTTAATGCTATTACCTTCTGGTTTTGTTTGTATGGTCTCCAGGCTCAAACTATTTAACCTGATCAGCAGTAGTTATTGTCTCTTGTAGCTGTGTTGATGGGCTGATGCTAAACTTCTATGGGGTCATGTTGGGGTCATGGTTGAGTCTGCAGGAAGAGGGGAAATCCCAATCCTAGATGTAATATTACCAATTGTATTGTTTATTTGGAGTTTCCCACTGTCCTTTGCCTTTGAGTATAGTGTGGCCAGCTTCTTCTAAATGAATTAAAACCTTTATATCTAAAGAAGCTGTTCCCTGTAGCAGGAAGACTGGTGAGAGGGAGTTGTTTTCTGCTCTCAAAATCTTTCTCCTCTCCTTCAAGAGAAATATTCCATGCTGTCTCTTTTAATATTAATAAAAATATATTTTATTCTGGGGAGGGGGTGATTCCCACAATTCTGAAAGGGAAGTCTATGCTTTATCTAATAACTCCTTTATATGACCATGTATTATCTTTTACACAACTTTAACAGCCATAGAAAAATTACAAATGTTGGTGACGGCTTTTCAACAGGTTCCTGAATTGTCAGCCATATGACAAAAACCCTTTTCACCCTTTTGCTGACTTCGGAAACAATCAACCAAAGATAAGAGAATGTATCTGTTGTTGTACTACAAGCACACCCTGACCATGTTACTGGCCTAGCACTTTAACTCCAGATGGGATGTTTTCTCATAATAGAGACAAATGTAATTATTTGAAATCTATGAATTTCTAATCTAAGTATTTCTATTAATCTCATGCAGATTTCATCACTGCAATAGGCTGTGTGCACAATTCTGAAGGAAAATCATTTTTAAGTACCTAGTGTGCATGTATGCTTTCTTTAAAATTACTTTTTGTAACATTACAGTTCAAATGTTTTTATATAGTATGAGCAGCATATATTTTTTTAACATTTCCAATGACTACTTATGGAACATTCATACCATTTCCTGTGGAGAAAACTTTGAGCTTCAATCAGTGCCTGAAAGTGCTTATCCTGGCATTTTAAATGGAAAGTCAGCCCAAGCAAATATCACAAAAAGAAATCATGTCAAATATCATCAGTGCTCATTTCTTTCCCCCTTGCTTATTTTGAAAATCTGGGTATTAGCTTTTTTGTTTTTTTGGAACAGAGTTACATAAAGAGACAAGGTGACCTTGTTGTTTCTTGTCTT
>JANHFO010007570.1:317689-329720 GCA_032468095.1 Pareas carinatus
ATTACATACAGCCTGATTAAAAATAGGGGGGAAATAAAATGATATCCATCAATAATAAGATTTAATAAAATACATTTTAAACCACTCTAAAAACACAGGAGGACCAGGGCACGGCTATGACATGCCGGCCTCTTGAGACAAGTGAGTCTTCAGGACATGGCGGAAGGCCCGAAGGTCAAGAATCATTCATATAGCAGGGGGAAGATCATTGCAGAGGGTGGGTGCTGCCACAGAGAAGGCTCTCCCCCTGGGGGTCGCCAGCCGACATTGTTTGACCGATGGCACCCTGTGGAGGCCCACTCTGTGGGAGCGTGTGGGTCGGCGGGAGGTATCAATGAGTAGAATGCGGTCCTGCAAGTAACTGGGTCCTATACCATGGAGCGCTTTAAAGGTGGTAACCAACACCTTGAAACGCACCCAATTTAGCAACTATATCACACTGGATTTCTCATATGCTACTACAGATGATGTATTCAGATATGGTAGGATTATTTATTTTTGCCATGCATTCAGAAATGTATTCCTTATTCCTCCCCCACTGATGAAGATTGGTTAAAACATTTGGATCTATTGTAGATATTCAAAGCTGTGTATAACAAGATAATGATCCTGAGATCCACTTGTAGCATAGTATAGTACAGTACAATAAAGATTGATAGCATATAATTTATAGTTATTTTAGTATAGTCTTAGTACTATACAAAATATAAGAGTTTGTATGCATATTATAGTATGGTATCCTGCTGCGCCGGTTGGAGGGGCTAGGAGTAAGAGGCACTGTTGTATGATGGTTCTCCTTCTACCTCTTCAATCAGGTGCAGACGGTGTTGATGGTGGGGCAGAGATTGAACCCGAGGCAGCTCCTGTGTGGAGTGCCACAGGAGTCGGTCTTCTCATCCTTCTTGTTCAATATTTATATGAAGCCGCTGTGGGAGATCATCCGTGACTTTGGGGTGGAGTTCCACCAGTACACTGACGATACTTAGCTGTACGTCTCCACCTCAGGCCACCCCAATGATGCTGTAGAAGTAATGTTCCAGTGTCTTGAGGCCGTGCGGATTTGGATGGGGAGAAACAGGCTCAGGCTAAACCCTTCCAAGACCGAGTGGCTATGGTTTCCGGCATTCTGATATAGCCAGCTGGTTCCATCACTGGCTATTGGGGGCGATACACTGGCACCCACAGAAAGCGCTCACAACTTAGGCGTCCTCCTGAATACACAGCTGTTTTTGGAAGAACATATGACGGTTGTGGCCAGGGGGGCTTTTTATTAGGTCCACCTGATTCGCCGGGTACGTCTCTTTCTTGATCAGGACTCTCTACGCACAGTCACTCAAGCCCTCATCATTTCCCGCCTGGACTACTGTAACACTCTCTACATGGTACTCCCCTTGGTTCACACCCGGAGACTTCAACTGGTCCAGAATGCGGCCGTGCAGGGTATTATGGGGGCGAGAAGTCGCTCCCATATTACTCCTCTACTGCATGAATTGCACTGACTTGCTTTAAAGTGCTCCATGGCTTAGGACCTAGCTACCTACAGGAATGCCTATTACCACCCATTACCTCCCACCATACAGTGCGGTCCCACAGAGAGGGCCTCATCCGGGTGCCGTCGGCCAAACAATGCCGGCTGGCGACACTCAGAGGGAGATCCTTCTCTGTGTCTGCTCCTACCATGTGGAATAAACTCCCCTCAGAGATACGTATGATTCCTGACCTCCTTGCATTTTGCCGTGCCCACAAAACATATCTATTTGTCCAGGTCGGGTTGTCCTAACTCCCATTGATCTCCCTTTCTGGGTTATATTTCTTATTAACTAGCCATGGGGTTTTGGAGTTTTAAATTTTAATAGTTTTTAAAATTTGTATCGATCTTGTTAATATTTTATTTTACTTTGGTTTTTAGCTTTTGTATATATTATATTTTTTAATGGCTGTTCACCACCCCGAGTTCTTCAGGAGGAGGGTGGTATATAAATCTAAATTAATTAAATTACATTAAATTAATAGTATAGTATTTATAATACATATAAACTTATGTATATAATATAGTACTTATATTACACTATAGTACAAGGATTATACATCCCTGTCATGTCCCAATCACTAAGAGCCTTAATCTTAAACTATCTTTCATGCTTCCCAGAAATGACAAACGTAAGGCAGGAAGGAAAAACCTAAGTCTAAACAATAGAAGTGACACTAAGATTAATAAAATAATGCATTGCCTGACAAGCTAAACATTTATCCATCTGAAACATATCTCAGTGTTTTTAAATGTCTCCTATAACAGATAAATGCTCCCATTTTTCTCTTTTAAGTGGTGACCAATCTGTTTATGCAAGCACAAAAACAAACCTTCACAATTGTTTGAAGATAAAGGCAAGTCAGATGATAATAATGAAAATTCTGGACATAATAAAGAATGTATTTGACTCATGCCAAAAATAACACAGAGACAGTTGAAACCAGGAGAATTCTAATGTCATTTCCAAGTTTACTCAACCATTTTCCAATGTATGATACAACTAATAAACAGTGGAAATTTGCCCTTCCTGTTTTTACTTTTGTGTAAGCAGCCAGGTGATACTGATCTAGTATAAACTGGTGGTATTGATCAAAAGGTACTGTGATACCCATGTTCAGCAATTGAACTAATAATGAGAGATTAAGCTCCATTTCTCAGACAGAAGAATTACCAATATGATGTTCTTTAGACATGATTTTTCCTGGAGAGTTTTATATATAATCCAGCAATTGTTATACTTTATACCTGTTGTGATGCTTCAGGTGACCCTAGGCAATTATTTCATTGTAAATTATTAACATAAAAGATGATTGGGAAAAGTTCAGTAAGGTGTTCTATTTTTGCTTTTAATTAAATTGACCCCATCAACTATAGTTCCATGAAAACAGGTTGCAAACACCGCTTAAAGCTGGGCTAGTCTCAGAACTAAACAAAATACTTCCTGCTGCAAGGGATCAGAAGGTCATGGTATGTCTGCCCATTTAATCATGTGGTTTGGAGACAAAGTTCTGATCCAGAAAATTGCACTTAATTACAAATCCATAGATAAATTCACCACATCAGATCCAGGTTTCCACTGGCCATGTTGTGTGGTCACCTGATTATCCAAGGAAGTGGTGGTAAGGAAGGTTCTATTTTTCAAACCACCAGACAATGCTGTAAGTGCACTGGGCTTTTTGAACGTTAGATGTATGGGACTGTACAAAGCCTTCAAAGAATGTGCAGAAGTGTATTTGAATCAGTGAAATGTTTGCATCCCTTTTAAGCTCAGTGACTGTTTTTAGGCTGCTTTTTGCTCTCTATACATGTGTACAGATTCACAGGCACAGCACTTCACTGAGGAAAAAAAAAACAAAGTGAAGAAATGGTTCCTGCATACACTTGCAAAGACAGCTGGGAGAAGCTTACGAAATTGCCACTCAAAGTCTGGAAAAAGATGCTGATGGTTTAACAATTTAAAAACAGGTGCTTTGTGCATGTTCTGCTTGTCTGAAGCATCTTGTTCAAAGGATTTGCAAACCTATAAAAGACATTTCTCAACCACCTTGTCAATTTTACAGTCTAAATGCAACCCTTACTCCTTTTCCCGAAGGTGTTCTAGGGAAGAACAAATACTAGCCAAACTTTCCAGCTTGCATTTATTCCCTCATGGATTAATTGGCAAAAAATATCCAGATTCACTCCCAGTAGGACCATAGTCAAATTCTTTTTATAGTTTCTATGAGTTTTGACTCTAAAACATGAGCCTGCTGGTTTAACAAGTTTGGGTTGATTTGTGTCCCAATATGTATTTATTTGGCAATAGGATTTCTGTTGGAATACTAAATTGAGATAATGGTTCCTGCCGAGCTGAGAAAAGAACTAAGCTTCTTTCCACTGTAAAGCACTGCATCGTGTTAGGAAATAAATTAACATTATACTTGGCTTCTTCGAACTATGATGGGTCTAAAAAACATCCTCCTCTAGTTTTTGAAGCAAAGTGTGGTGTAAGTAATAGAACTGAAATCTTTCCTTTAACAACTGCTCATGAACTCTCCTCTCAGGCATTTTCTGTATATGGAAAGCTAAATGGGCTTATAAAACATTGAGAATGAAAATGCAGAACTCTACCACTGTTCATGTCTTAAATAAACGATAATTTGGGACAAGTCTGTGGAAACATTCTTTGCTTTTCCAATTCAAAAATTCAGTCACAACAAGAAATTATTTTTTTACCAGGTCACAGAATAGTAAGTTCTTTTGCATTCTCCCTATTCCCCTCTATTTTACTTGTCAGAATTCAGTGTTGTCTAAACTTTTAGAAAAATATGATAAATCCATTATTGAAGAAAGTCTGAAATGATGAACCTTGTCTGTTCATAATGCTACATTAAGTTTATAGTGAAAGGAAAAGTTATAGTTTAAGAGTAGAAATAGTGTAAATCTTGGTTCTTTGATATTTATGTAAACAACCAACTGTAGTTCTTGATAGATGAAGAAGTCTGCTTCCTTGCTTTGAAAGATTTAAGTATTTTAGAGAATCAAAAAGTCTCTGCTATTACATATAACAAGTTATATTAGGTCTAAATAGCACAAGAAGTTCATTCGGCTTGAAAGAGAATCCTCTCATGCTTTGTCCCAGTTGTTCTTCAATTAACTTTTCCCCCCAAAAAGGATTATAGTAGCTTGATGGTGTTCCTGTCACATGAACTAGAAGGAAAAATTGACAATGGTTTTGCTACTCCCAGAAGATTGGCTCAAGATACAGACAGAACTCAATAGACTTGAATACTGGGTTCTATCTAACAAAATAAAATTCAGTGCAGAAAAAAGTAAAGTTTTACACTTCCGCAAAGAAAAAACAAATATACTGGTACTGACTAGGCGAAGCTTGGTTCAACAGCAGTAACTATCAGAAGGATCTTGGAATCCTAGTGGACAATCAAGATGAGCCAACAATGTGCTGCAGCTGCCAAAAAGCCAATGTAACCCTAGGCTGCATTAACAGAGGGATAGAATCAGGATCCTGAGAAATGATACTACCATAAGATCACACTTGGAATACTGCATCCAAATTTGGTTATCACAATATAAAAAAGACATTGAGACTGTGGAAGAAGTGCAGAGAAGACTGACAAAGAAGATTGGTGGAGCTGAAGGTTAACCAATATGAAGAATGGTTGCAGGAATTGGGTATGTCTAGTCTAGTGAAAAGAAGAACTAGGAGAGGCATCATAGCAGTGTCTCAATTTTTGAGGACTTCCACAAAGAGTGGGTAAGCCTATTTTCCAAAGCACAAGAAAACAGGACAAGAAGCAATGCATGGACTCTGAACAAAGAGAGAAGCAACCTAGAACTAAGGAGAAATTTCCTGACAGTAAGAACAATCAACCAGTGGAACAACTTGCCTTCATAAGTTGTGAGCGCTCCAACACTGAAGGCTTTTAAGAAGGAACTGGACGACAATTTCTCTAAAATGGCATTGGGTCTCATGCTTGAGCAGGGGTTGGATTAGAAGATCTCCAAAGTCCCTTCCAACTCTGTTACTAAGTATTCTATTCTGTATTATGTAATTTTAACCTATTCCCAAATATCCAAACTGATAAGTGCTGCAAAGGAATGACAGTGAATTATCATAGTCACCAATACATGGAAGACATCAAATGGCACTACAGTTAGCAAATTATCATATCCCTCCAGAACTAATACAACTGTAGAAGACAGAATCATATAAACCATTTGTTCTCAGAAGCAGAAAATATTAATGCTCTAATTTGGAATTAAACTCAGCATGTCTCTATTTATTTACATCGATCAGCACCTCTATTTTCTGTTTTTACAGACAAATCTATTAGTCTTTTGAAATACTTCTGAGCATGCATTTAGTAAGTGATCAACTGATGTTTCAGAAGATGGTCCAATGGTATACATATAAAAAGAGCCTGCATAATATCTAGCTAGTTCTTTGTAAGCAGATGTGTCCATGGAATCTAGGTGTCTAGTTTCTCCTGAACCTCATGGAGGCCAGTGATCAGAAAGAGTTTATATCCAAAGCAATTTCAACCAACCATTATGAGTTGAATCAAACATTATAGATCATGTATGTCAAACACAAGACCTGTGGGCCTGATCTGGTCCATGGCCTGTGTCCATCTGGCCCGCAGTGCTGCCCTGCCACCTTAGCTTGGGGGGGCATGGCAGGCGGCATGTGAGTCGCAGTGGTAGGTGGAGCCTGCCAGAAGGCGCATGGAGAGCTACATAGGTAGCGGGAACCCACCTGGATGCCCGTGGCAGGCTGTGTGTGGGGTGGGGGACACAGGGAAGTCCTCTGGGATGCCTGCAGCAGGCCACATGTGGGGTGGGGGCTGCTGGGATGCCTGCTGGGAGATCCATAGCAGGCCGCAGAGGTAGATGGGCCTGCCAGGAGGCCCATGGTGGGCCACATGTGGACCTAGGGGTCGCTGGAAGGCCCACATCAATTATGTGGAGGCTGCATGTGGGTTGCCAGTGGCACTGATGGCCACAGCAGGGGGAGGTGGGGAGGGCAGCCTGCGGTACCCATGGCACCCGTGGCAGCAGTCTCATTGGCTCACAATGAAATTGAGTTTGACACCCTTGTTATAGATCATAATTATGCCAAGACCTGTTACAGAAGAAATCAAAACAAAACAGAACAAAACTACTTTTAAACTTAGAATAGCCAAGAAAGAATTTAGGCTACTTCACAAGGAGCTAAAAGTTGAAACAAACATTGTACAATGAGATATTATCTAAAAACAGTAGTATCTTCAGTGTTGCAATTAGTGGAAAGTAAATATGAAACCTAAGTGTGAATTCACCCATTAAGACAGCACTATGCAAACTAGGCAACAATGGTTTATTTAACAAATCACAAGTACAAATTTTGGTTAATCTTATTGTAAACAAGACCACTGGATTCTAAAGTCTATTCCCATATTTTAACAAAAGAATGACCTTTTGGTGTTTCTACCATGTCTAATGTTGCTTGCTTCTTATAGTTTCTTTGAACAGTTTATTTTCTACCTTAATCCCATTTCGTCTTCCCTTGTCTTTATTCATTCTATTTTTATATATCTTTCCAGTTCAAAATTATCTTTATTTCAGGAATATTGCTCTGTGTGAAACAGATGAAATCTTAGAAGAGATCTCTTGTTGAACAATAGCAACATCTCTGTAATTCCTGTAATGATGTGGCATGGGTCAGGGATTTTGGGAATTGATGGGAAGAGGGTGTCAACATTTTTATCATAACTGTATTTTATGAGGATTCAGATGCAGTTTCTAATATGACCTAAATCTTCCCTAAGGTGTACATCTATGAATGCAATCCTATTTTCCAGGATTATTACATTTGCAAACTGTGCCTCTCCAAGTATGACAATCTTGATCCTGCTTACTGTGAATCCTATAGTCTCTACAATGATTTATATTCTATTTTTTTCAACAGTATATTTAAAGGGGAAAGGAAGAGAAAAGGAATGAGAAAGAACTTAAGTTATTTAAATTGGAAGTTATTATCTTTTTGTTTTTCACAACAGATGCTCTGTGAATTTGTTGAACGTATGCATGTCAAAGCTTTTTAAGAAGAATTCAGATGCACTGCTACAACCTGTAACAGTTTAACAGAGTAAAAGACAAAAAATATTCCTGACATCTATGTACACTAAATTCATGTGAGAAATACTATCTTTTCACTTGCTCAAAATGATCTTGAGTTTCAGTTACACTGCCCACAGAAAATAAGTGCTATATATAGCATGTGACCTAAGGAGCTGGATTTTAACAGCTGATCCCATTTTGTAAAAGAAAGAAAGGAAGGGAGGTGGTAATGATTCACTCATTGCTTTCTCATGAAAAGCCTGAAAAAGAGCTGTCTCTTGATTTTTTTTATTCTTTACACATTTTTTCTTTTTGTGAGCTCTTCTTCTTAATATGCCAGACCAATAATAATTTGTTTTTAGAAGACTTACAGTATTGAAGAATAGCTCCCTGTTCAGTGTGGTCATATTGAAATTGTCGACATTTTTGAGACTGCCATTATAAACACGCTTTTCTAGGTAGAATACTACTGAACACAGTGGGATTTCACAAAAGGGGGAATTAAATGAATGGTAAAACATATAAAACTAACACTGATTATTTGTAATATGTATGTATATCTGCAGAGAGAACTTGTCTCACTTTGAAGACCTGGCCTTTTGTTCTAAAAGCCCAAGCAATCCGGGATTAAACCAGAACCAGATTGGTTCACCATGGTCTAAAATTGGTTCATCAATGTCATCTCTCAGTTCTGAAATATGATCCAAAAAAGTTAGTTTCTTTCATAGACTTATATGGAGAATATACGGAAATTGGTTGCAACTTTTTTAATTTACAGGAAAATATGGTGAAATCTAGAGACTTGTGTTGGCTGAAAAATACTAAATTTTCTAGAAGCAGATACAAGAATTCTCAAGAATGTGGCTTTAGAATCTGAATCCTTTTTAAAAATTATCATTATTTAAATGGAGATTTATTCTGAAATCCTCATTGTCCTCTCTGTGGGAAATAGCCTGGACAATTTTCTGCTAGTTGTATGGGAAAGAGGTCTCTTGGATAAATGAAGAGGAGGATGTAATGCCACTTCCTAAATGTCATCTGTGATTAGGGTGGACATATAATAGATTAACTTGATGGTCTTTTTATAAATTGGCTTTGTGGCTGTTAGGTCAGGTCAGCTAGATTCTGCAGTTCACAAAATACTCAGGATTGGAGACAGTGAAATGACTATGAGGTGAATGTTACAAAAGTCAGGAGCTCCATTGTAGGCAATATTAAACAAGATAGTGTTCCAAAGTTGTTAGTAATTAGAAAAGAATCTTGTCTATTGTGTTCTTAAGATTGATTTTTCTCTCCGTCCACCCTGCCAAGTTTTATCTCATTGAGTAAACAGTGCAGAATTTACATGTAACTAAAGATTTCTTAAACTTGGATGTATCTTTGACTGACTATGTCTTAGCATGAACACTGTGAATAGGATAAATGAAATTCCTAAATCTTGGTGTTGTCTGCAGATAGCTGGACAGCAATAAACAGCACAGCTGTTGCCATTACCACAGACACAGCTGCTGTAGTGACAAATACCACAGCTACTGAGGCTCCTGTTACTCTAAACCATAGAAGGGTACCATCTGAACAAATGCTGGAGTTTGACTGTCAGATTCTTAGATGTGTCACATTTTTTCTGTGGAGCTTTGGGCTGTTGTAACAGCTGTTTGTAAACACTGCAAATCCAACATTAGCCCAGGAAAGGAGGAGAGTATTGGCATTTCCCCCCAATGTCTTTCTTCCCGAACCATGATTTTAAAAAAATATTGCAAATATGCTGACACTCCTGCTGGTGACTGAAATAGCAACCAGCATAATCTTTGAATGGAACAACCAATTGACAACCCTGTCAGAGAGTCTTTCTATGTCACATGACTCATCATTGTGCCTGAGAATGTGCATTAAATGGCCAAATCTAGTTAGACCAACAAAACAATCATTTAGAAAAGTATTTGGAATATGTAAAATTTTAAACATATTTATTCTTGAGCTAGCAAAATATATTCCTAATCTTGTTATGATGTGCTGAATCCCAATGAGATGTATGTCAGATGTCTGACATTCTATATAGGTAAGCTTTAAAAATACTTCCATCCATTCAATCTTGTAATATGCTCTTAATCAGATATGAATCTGAGGCTTATATCTGACAAAACCTCCCAAGGCACTTATTAGAAATCTTCAAGCGGCACTGAAATATTAGGGAGAAAAAATACAAGATACAAAAATGTAGAAAAGCATTTTAATGGATTTATTCCAAAGTATACCCTCTTCCTATCTGTAAATGCCACTCGATCAACAGCAAACACATGATTTCCAGAGTGAACTGTTAAGACCCCACTCCTGATGTTGGTGAGCACAAAATGAAGAAGCAAAGACAGACTTGGAAAAACCAGTCTTATTTTCATCTTGATGTTATTCCTGTCAGTAGCACCATGTCCTCTTATACATGAGATTTGTCACTTCATTGGTCTTGCAGGACCAATGCAGAAACAATTCACTCTCCATCCCTAAATACAATATGCACTAGTGATTTCAAGGTATGGCTACACATACTAGAAATATACAGAGGATATAAGAGAGAGGGTGCAAGAGAATATCTACTAGTTTGATTTGGCATGTAACTGCATATTAATCAAAGTTTATATTAAGTCATATTTTATGTTAATTATATAGAGTTAATCCTTGACTGCAAAATGTTTCCTTCATAAATAGTGAGTTTTTTGGGGAGCAAGATAATAGGAAAATTCAGTTCTTTGCCTTCTGCTGTGGTCATAGCGTCACGTGAATCCCTTTATTTTGCTTCAAAGGGAGATTTTTTCCCTTCTTAATTCAGATAGCAGGAATGAGTCTCCACTTGAGATTAACACCACAGCAGGGGAAAAGATTGAAAGTTCGCTTCCTCTAAACACCAACCTTCATTCTACATGGGATTCCACAAGGCTATTATTGAAAGAAAGAAAAAAATGACAATGAAGGACTAACCATGTAATTAACATAATTTGTATTTTGACTCTTAGAAGGGAGCACAAGGATAGTCAGGTAACAATCAGCTGTGTTTATCTATCTATGGCAAAATTAAATGAGGCATATCATCAAATACATAAGCAGAAAGTTCATATCGGAATCTACCATAGAAAAGGTATCACAGCTGGACACTTGGAACAAAAGGCTCAGGACTAGACATCAAAAGAATCCCCATGATAAACTAATCAAGGAACATTGTCCCTACTTCAGAAAAGTAAATTTAAACATGAAAACACCTTTGCTTAGCATGTACTTGCTTATCCAAGAATTAAACAATTCTCTTTGCTTAATGAATTCAGATATCACAAAACTTAAAAAAAACACCAAAATCTAGAAATAAGAAAAATCATTCCCAATTACCTCAAAAAGCAGCATTAAAGCCAAGAAGGAGAGCAAATAGCTGAGGAAACAGTCAGGTTTGGGGTATATTAGGAAAGGCTAACAGGGTGAGGGGGGTATTTTCCCACATAACAGGGACTACAACAGAGGCATAACTTTTAGGTCCAATAACATGACTTTGCCTAATATAAGAGACTTGGAACATACCATTTCTGTCAGATCTGGTTTCTGAACTGACCAGAAACAATTGGAGACAGATGGTCTTGCAATAGCTTTATAGTCTTATGCTGTTGAAAGGCTTTATATATAATAACTGATGCCTTGAATCATATCAAGGCAGCCACCGGAAGCCAGTGTAGCTTGCAGAACATCAGTGTTACTGTATATGAACACTTAATGGATTGCTGAAAGCTGCCTGCAACATTACATTCAGAACTGGTTGCAACTTCCAGTTGGTCTTCAAAGACAGCCCCATTTAGAGTGCATTAGATAATCCAAACAAGAGGTAACTAACATGTGAGTCACTATGAATAGCCCTCCCACTTGAAAAGGATTAATTGTTGCACCAGTTGAATCTATGCAAAGATCCTCCTAGCCATTGCTACCACTTCTTCTTTGAGCAGGAGTCATGAGTCCAAGGTTGCTCTCAAGTTGCACATTAACTCTGAGTGGAGATGTTTAGCCTAACTCAAAGATGGAAAAACTCTGCATTCTGTGTGTATGTGCTCAAAACCATAACTACTTGGTCTTGAGCCAAAGCTCAAGGGGTTGAGATAAAGCCTGTTCTTTACCATCTAGGTTCACATATCCTACAGACCAGCGCTCTGTATCTTTTGAACCCCAGGAACCACTAAATTCATAATTTTAAATCCCACGGACCACTAGTATGAATTTCTTAAAAAGATACATACATTTTTAAAATAATGATCAGAGAACTTCCATTAATTAATATAAAAGGCACATGTTTAATATAACAAAATTAAAAAAGTGTATTTAATTATAACAAAATCATAAATACCTATTTAATCATAACAAAATCTTTAAAGG
>JANHFO010007570.1:342561-354527 GCA_032468095.1 Pareas carinatus
ATTTTTATGGCTGTTCACCGCCCTGAGTCCCTCCGGGGAAAAGGGCGGTATACAAATCCAAGAAATAAATAAATAAAATAAATAAATAAAGTAAGAACAAAATCTAGTGATTAAGATGCTGGTCTAGAAACCAGGAGTCTGTGAGTTCTAGTCCCACCTTAGGCATGAAAGCTGGCTGGATGACCTTGGGCCAGTCAGTCTCTTTCAGCATATTTCTCACAAGGTTTTATGTGGGGGAAATAGGAGGAGGAAAGAATATTAAGTATGTTTGCTGCCTTATTTATAAAAATAATAAAGGGTAAAAAAATAAATATAAAATATATTTTATATTTTTCAGCAACCTGAGAGTAAAGTAGAAAAACAGAAGTCTCTTTCACAGAGGGGAATTTTTTTTTGAGACATTGCAAACTATGCTGCATCCTGAGTTAAACAGAATCTGTAATTTGAGTGTTTTCCGGTTTTTTAATTATATTAAGAGCAGCTCTGATAACATGTTGCAGTGAGCATTTCATTCAAGAACAGAAATTGGATGGAACACTTTGAAGGCAAAATAAACAAAATTAGTTCATAGGACTTCAAGGAGCAATGACTCACACATTCAGGAAGGGTCTGCTGACAAGATATTTTGGAACAATTTGCTATTAGGAAGGAAGTTTGAGTGGGCGGAAGAGAAGTGGCTGATACTCATATGACACATACACACACCAGCTCAGAGTTGCTGATGTAGAACATAAAGGTGTGTGATCACTTATCTAACACCATTTTTAGGTAGTGATGATCATGATCAAAGTAATTTTAAGTGCAATTATTGCTGCAGAGAATTTTTCATAGCATTTGTTTCACTATTTTGGATTACTGGGAAAAGTGGATCTTCTCACATCGCCAAGCAAACTCAACTCCTTTTATGGTTAAATGATGTTAGTAGCCAGTCTTACACCAGTAGCAACTGCTGAACAGCGCCTTGATATAAGGCCTCATGAATGGGGCAATTGCCTCTACATTTTTAAACTATTACTGTACTCTCTGTTTTTGTTTCAGTTTTTTTATATATTTGGGTTTGAATGTAGGAATATTGCTGCTGCATTTCATGGTAAAGGCATGTTTCAAATATTTTTCCACTTTCACAGCTGACAAATAATGAAGAGCTCTTTTAAATAACAGGGGAAAATTCTTAGCAGTAGCTAATGAATGGAGCATTATACATAAATTACATAAAATCATTATGGTAGGGGCACCTGCAGTGGGTGTCAAAAAAGTTAAAGTGACAGTTGAATTGCAAATTCAAAGTGAAAATATGAGAGAAAAGCTACTAGACGAGGTTGTATCATATGTAGGAGTTTGATCCCGCAGTCATGGCCACTATATTGACTTCTGCTTTAACTCTCCCTCCTACACACATGCAACACACAGTTTCACAGACCTTTCCTGTACTTTGAGCTGGCATTGGTGGGAGTGTGTAGGATACAAATATGACAAATGCTATGATGTGCAACTATTATTCTGTACCTATAAAACATGTCTGCATATCATTTTAATGTATACTTTGCATGTATATTAGTGCACACATGCAGCAGACATCCACACTCCTATGTGTAACTCTGTCTTGCTACATTGCATTGTTTGGTTATAATTATAACATTGATTTGTTATAATTCCTTGCTGGTAGAAATGATTGTATTTCATGCAGGAGTGGCGGAAGTTACCAGCCTGACATGGAAGGTTTTTTTTTTTAGACTTTTTTCATATTGAAAGAGAATCATCGTCAACAATGCCTGGCTCTGAGATACGGCTTTCTTTCTGCAGAATTAGAATCTGTCTGTCTGTCTGTCTGTCTGTCTGTCTGTCTGTCTGTCATCTATTGGTCAATGCTATATGTTGACTGAAGCAAGCTCCCTGCCTGAACTGCTGGAGGCCATTTCAGGGCTGGCAAGTGAAGTTTTCCAGACTCATGGTTCTGAGGGACTTCAATCTGCTATTCCTGGATGTGGCCTCAGAAGCAGCCCAGGTGCTCATGACTACCATGATAATCATGGGCCTATCCAGATTATTACAGGTCCAACTCGGGACAGTGGTCACGTGCCAGATTTGATTTTCTTGTTGGAACAATGGCAACATAACCTAATGAGGGATTTAAGTTTATCCTCCTTGTCATGATCAAATCATACCCTGATGTCCTTAAGGCTTTTGTATGCTGTCCCCCTCCACAGGGAGACTAGACCCTCTTGGATAGTCTGCCCCCAGTAACTGATGGACCCTGATGGGCTCCAAAGGGAAACTGGGGGATATCTCAGAGGTGTTACTGCATGGACCTGGTTAAGCCTTCATGGCGACCTGGAATCCAAGGGCGGCCATGACTTTGGACAAGATCGTGACTATGCCGTTATTCTTGACCCATCACTCCCAACCCTTCCCATGGTTCACAGAGGAGTTGCAGGTTTTGAAAAGCACTGTTTTGCACTGGTTCAGCTTCTTTTTCCAAGGCTGGTCTCAATTGATGTTGATAGGGAGTGAGAGGTCCAGCCTTTGGCCACTCTCTTGTGCCATGCTGCAGGGCTCAGTACTCTCTTCATTCCCTTTCAATATCTACATGAAACCAATGAGTTAGATCATCTATCACCATGGGTTGAGGTATCTGCAATACTCTGACATCCAACTCTATATTTCCATTCCTGGTGACCTAAGAAATGCTGTGGTGACCCCCTTGTGGTGCCTGGGAGCTATGCAGGCCTGGATGGGAGAGAACAGACTTTGATGGAACCCTAGCAAGACTTAATGGTTTTGGGAACATAGGTCCCTGAGATCTGGGACTTTGTTATCTGTGACTCTGGATTAGGTGACACAAACACAGACAGATCTGGTCCACATCTGGAGGGGTCTTTTGGACTTAAAACTCCTATTCGAAGACCATTACAGATGATCGATGGAGAGCATTATTCTTGAGTAACTGTGGCCACGAAGTATTTGACTCCGCAAGAACACTAGCAGAGCCGAATACGTTGGAAGCTATCTCATGGAAAGACTTAAAAGACGCTATGCAAGCCTACTATGCTCCAGTTCCTTCTAAATTTGTGAAATGGCACAAATTTAGGAATAGGCTACAATGGGCCAGAGAACCTATTAACCAATTTATTGCGGCATTAAGAAAAACAGCAGCCCATTGTGCTTTTGCTAATTTGGGGGAAAGCCTCTTAGACCAAATAATTTTTGGAGTTCGGGATTTGAGGCTGCAACGCAAACTGCTATCTAATACAAATCTAATTTTAACCATAGCACTCGATGAGCCAAAGGCTGCGGAAACATTATCTAATGCAGCGGAGGCACTTCAAAAATTAGTGGGGACTGCGGCATCTGATAGAGTCATAACAGCTGTACATTATGGATGATTCAGAGGAGGGCTCTGATGAGGAGCACTTCCTGACACCTGACTGATCAAAAATGATCTTGTTCCAGCTGTGGTGGCCAACATCCCTGGGCTACATGCAAGTTTAGAAACATTGTTTGTAGACGCTGTGAAAAAAGGGGATACCTCACCAGAGTTTGCAGAGCAGCAGAACCAGCAGAACCATCCAAGCAAACAATTATACAATGCCAGGGGCAGTTTAGACCTACCTGCGAATTCAAGCAAACAGGCAAGCAAAAGAAACCAGCGGGCTCATCCAACACATTCCTAATAAAAATAGACAGCAACTGGTGTTCAGCACAGGATAAAAAATATGTCACGGTCCAAATTGGTGGGGTTCCGTGCCTCATGGAGGTGGACTCAGAATCTGCCATTTCTATCATGTCATGGACAAGCCTGAAGAAAGCCCTACTGGGAGCACATAAGAAACAACTACGACCACAGAAACTTAAGATCAGTGACTATCAAGGGAATAGTCTTCCAGTGGTAGGAACTATGGATGTATCTGTAATCTATCATCAGTTTAATGGGTCTTTGCCTTAAACCGTGGTTGGAGGCTGTCTTCCCAGTTTACTGGGAATGGAATGGTTTGTAGCTTTAGAGTTGCAACAAAATCAACTTGGGGTAATGATTTAATTGCAAAGTTTCAGGACGTGTTTGACCAGCAATTGGTCAAGTACACGCAGAAACCCATTTCCATAAATCTGGACCCCTTAGTAGCCCCAATTAGATTAAAGCCATGTAGGGTACCCTGAAACCACGTTTAGATGAGGCTCTAGATAGGTTAATAGGTCAGGGTATTTTAGTCCCAATGGATTATGCCCGATGGAATGCACCCATTGTGACCCCTGTCAAGAAAGATGGATCTCTTTTCAATAAAAAAAAGAATATAAAAAAAGAAAAAGAAAAAGAAAGATGGGTCTATCTGCATATGTGTGGATTACAAATGCATAATTAATAAGGCACTCCAGCAAAGCGCCTATCCCATGCCAGTAATTTAGCATTTGTTGCACTCTTTGGAGCCAGGCAAAGTGTTTGCTAAATTGAACATGGCTCAGGTGTATCAATAGCTTCCTGTTGACAGTACCACAGCTGAGGTACAAACTATTGTGACTCACTGTGGTGCTTTCAAGGTAACGCTGTTGCAATTTAGTATCAGTGTGGCTCCAGGGATTTTTTCAGAGCATAATGGAACGCCTTCTGCAACAAATCCCTGGGGTCATTCCCTACTTTGATGATATTCTAGTGATGATTGAGAGTAAGGAACAACTGATTGAAAGGCTCCGCTTGATTTTTGAAAACTTTCAGAAGTTTTGTCTGTCTGTGGCTCTGGTTCTGAACCAGATGAGCCGGCCCTCCTGATTGATTGTTTAGGAACCTCGCTGGTGTTTTCTGCTGATGTTTTGCCTTATTCACTCTCTGACCCCGAGCTGCCCCAGTGCTAGGTTGGGTGAGGAGGGGATAGCCAAATGGGCCAGTGCAAGAGTCACTGAATCCCTTTTGGGTGAGAAGAGATGAAATGGCCATTCAGGGAGATTGTCTCTTATGGGGAGACCAAGTGGTGATTTCCAACACACTTCGTGCCAAAGTTTTGGGGACCTTACATGAAAACTAACCTGGTATAACCAGAATGAAGGTGCTGGTCCAAAGTTTTGTTTGGTGGCCTTTGCTGGACAAAGACATAGAACATTTAGTGGTTAATTGTCTGGCCTGTCAAGAATCCAGGCCAAAAACCCAAAAAATGCCAGCTAGAAAATGGAAGAAACCGAGGACTCCATAGTTCCACCTCCACTTGGATTTTGGTGGCGCCCGTAATGGACAGATGTTTTTAATCTTAGTTGCTGCTTTTTCAAAGTGGATGGAGGTTAAGTTAATGACATCCATGACAGCGGCTGCCATTGACAGAGTGCTAAAAGAGATATTCGTAACCCATGGGTTGCTGGATACAATTGTATCCGACAATGGACCGCAATTTACAGCAACAAGCTTTGATGGTTTTCTGACATCCTTGGGCATTCAACATTCCTTGATTTCCCCAGTTCACCTGAATTCTAATGGACTCACAGAATGCGCAGTCTGGTCAGTCAAGGAGGACCTGGGCAGGTTGAGGCCAGGTGACTGGCAAGTTGTTTAGATACCTTCCTCACTTGGCAATGCATAACACCTAGTAAAACCACTGGTAAAAGCCTGGCAGAGTTGTTCCTTGGGCAGAAACGGCACTCTATACTTGATCGCCTGCATCCAGAATATGCCCTGGAAAAGTCTGGAGTGACTAGGGAACAGGTGAAAGTTTTCACAGTCAGATATGGTGTTTGGCCTAGAAATTAAGCTTCGGGCCCAAAGTAGGTGCAAGGACTGGTTGAAGGTATTACCGGCCATTGTTCCTATACCATAAGGTTATCTGATGGATGTTTGGGGAAACAATACATAGACCAGCTAAGGAGAGCCTTGGCCAAACCTCTAAAACCCCACACAAATGTCCAGGGAGTGCCTTATTCCTCAGGGTTCTTTGACCTGGAAGATGAAGACGACTTACCTATCTTTGAAGCAGGCCAGCACAGAGTGGTGAATGGAGAATCCTAAGCTTCAGCGGGGACAGGGTCTGGTGCCTGCCAAGGGTTTCCTGTGAAAACCCCGGAGTCAACTATGGACCTGTCCTCTCAGTTCACTGTGCTGATGAACTATGATCTGCACAGGTCAAGATGATACCGTCACCGTCTCATGTATTTAGATCAATATGTGTGCTCCCCGACTAGTTCATTTTAGGAGGGAGGGGTACTTGATCCAGACCCGGGAAGCCGGCGCCAGAGTTCATTAATTAAGTTCCTGTTTCTTCCCCTGTTGGCAACTGACTGAACTGCGCTCATTGGTTATTGTGTTTAAGCACTGCTATTTAAACAGCGCTTCTGATAACTTTTGTGTGGAGAGTTTGTTCTTGTTGAAGAGTGTAAAATAAACCTTGTGTTACTCACTGGTAGTCCTGCCTTGTTCTTCTGCTTGAATCCATCAGAGAGTCTTTCCACAACTTTAGGTTATGTGCCAGTTGCAATCTTTCCTGGATCAGGAATCCCTGCACTCAGTCATTCAGGCCCCAGTCATTTCATAATTGGACTATTGTAATGTGCACTACATGGGGCTACCCTTGAAGAGCAATCAGAAGCTACAGCTGATGCAGAGTGCAATGGCACAGACTGTTCTTAGGGCTAAAGAATATTCCATGTAATACAATTTTCCATGCGCTGTGTTGTCTGCAACTTCCAGGTACAGTTCAAGGTGTTGGTAATCACCTTTAAAGCCCTTCATAGCATGGGTCCAGACTACTTAAGGGACTGTCTTGTCCATTAGGACTGGCCTGACCCACACATGCTGGCATAGGAGGGAGTATGCATGTCTTGTCAGCCCAATTTTTCTGACTGACATGGTCCAGGTGAAAACCCTGCCATCTGGAATAGCTTGCCCCCCAATGTGAGGTCATCCCCAACAGACCGTATGTAATGGCCTAAAGACCTGGCTCTGCCAGTTAGCTCGGGGTCCCAATGGGGGAGCATCACAGTGAAGGTGTTTAATCAAGTAACAAAACCCACCTGCCCCCCACCCCATCTATAATTGGAATTTAGCAGTTGTTATTAACTTATTTATTTGTGTGTGTTTATGTGTGTAATTGTACATTGCCCAGAGTTACCTTGCAGTAAAATGGGCAAATAAAATAAATATGTGACCCTCTAATTAAAGCTTTGACATCCTTAGTAAGCCATTTATCAAAGTGGAAATTCGTATTTAATTTTCCACTTTTATTTGAGTTTGTTTGATAATTCCAGATACTAGCATTCCCCTCTCATTTCCTTTTCTTCGTCTCTTATTTGTCTAGCAATTTGAAATCTTCTCTTGTTCCTACAGATACATTCTGAGTTCTGATAAATCTAAATCTGATAGCAAAGCTATAGAAAAGTTTCTGCAACCAAATCATCATTTCACTCAGTCCAGAAAATTGTGAAATATGGATGAATGAGTCAGGATGGTAGCATTTCTGTATAATTGCTTTAGACCAACTTTTCTTTGAACACTAAATTTCATCTCCTCTCAGAGTTTAACTCAGACTTTAACTAAGAATCTATGCAGTTTACATCTTCTCGCTGAGTGAACAAAGTAGTTCCTTCAGGCAATAAAGGAGGGCAAGTGGCAAATGAGGGGAAGACCCCCGACTCATGTTTTCTTATCCTCATGCCTGCTATGTGGCACCTAAATTCCACTATACTGCAGGGCTTGCTGTCCCAGACAGCTAACCTCCAATGAGTCACTCTGAGGGTATTCTCAGATTAGTCACTCTGAGGGTATTCTCAGAGTGGGATGTTGCGAAGTGGCTAACTCACTAGGGCTAGTGCTTGTATCATGCAATAATGCACATGTTTTCACTTGGAAAAAGTTGCAGTGTACTTCTGAACTGGAGAATAATTGTTTCTGGGGCTTTTACATGACACTTGGTGATCTCTGCAAAATATGTATTCCTTCTCAGCAGATCTTTCCCTCTTCCCAATAAGTTGATGTTCCTACTTAGCATTGCCTTGGTATCAAAATAAGCACTATGATTTGTATTTATGATTTACTCTGAGAGGATAAAGTACACTTTAAAAGGGCCGTGCAAATCCTTCAGTACATATAGACCATTTGAAGTGTTTTTGAATTATTAAAGTGGTCATGTTTTTTTCTAGGCTTACACAACTGCTTTGTAAGTTGGTTCCGGCTGTCTGGGGTGTACATATGCAACCTTAGTGGTCCATAGATGTGATAAAAACAATATCTGAAGCAGCTACACAAGTCTTGAAAAACGCATGGCTGTTTTAATATTTTGAAAAGAACTGCTTCATACGGTATCCATGTCATCTGACACATCTCTTCAGAAAAATGTGCACATAACTCCATTAAATTGTATCTTTAATGCTTTTTAAAAGTGTGTAAACATAATGGGATTAAGGGAAAAATATGAGAGACAAATATAGACCTCAGACAGACAGTTCTGTATATTCCTAGTAATAGCCACCATATTAAGCATTAGATCTCTGTTGAGATATAAACAATTACAAGTAGGGGTGACAGAAGATAGAATTGCATAGATCAGCAAAGCTATTTCAGACTCCTAGTAATTGTTTACCAACAGCAATAACAACTGACAAATCCTTCCTTAAATTTAGCACTAACTAGAAGAAATTTGGACAGAAGGTATGAAGTAACAAGATTTCTATATGGAAAACTTTGGTTAGTGAAGGTGGATATGTTTTTTTTAATGCGAAACATAGCAGTGTTAGCCTCTTGTCTTTAATTTAATAAAATCAGTTTTCACAGATGTTGATGAAATAAGGGGCAAAATATAGATTGTTTAAGAAAGAAAAAAGCAATAGGGTCATAAGATAGTGATGGTTGAAAACACCCACCCACACATAGAAAAGGAAATCTGTATTAGTACAAATTTGCCTTTGTAATGTATACATTGCATTAAAAGACTTGAAATATCTGTCCATCAAATTTTAGAGGCTTTTAAATAATTGAAGAGGGCATAGACTGCAGTTAACAAAAAGTATGTTAACTAATGATTCATTTTCTCATAGAACAAATAGCTTCCACTAACGCATAGGTGTGTCTAGAATAACAAATGATTAAAAAAATAGAACAATTTACAAACCTTACTGGTTCTTTGTTTCCAGTTGCAATCATAACCTCATAATTGAGCTGTAAGAAAGGAATAGTGTAAAACCACAGGGTTCCTAAAAGCTTCATACAATCCAATCACCAGCCTGTCTGAATGTAAACCTTTTAGTTCCAGTATCTAAGTGTTAGGTACTCTAGTTAAAACCGTGTGTTTATCTCACTAGTCTCCTGTTTTGAGGCCTGGAGTTCATTACTTCTTCTTTTTTTTACAGATTATACTATAAGTTAGAATCTAAATGAATAGCTAAAGTAATTGGTAACATTTACATGCAATTCAGAATGTTAACAGTCTTTGTTAATACACTTTTAAAAAAGAAACAAAGTTTTTAAAGCAATAAGGATTTTTGCCAAAGAATATCTAATGCATTTTCAGGCTTGCATTTAGAATTCACACTAAGGCCTGATGGGATGATAAAGGACAATGTGCCAGTCCATTTAACAACTGAAAGCATGTTTTTAGTTATGGGTATGCATAAGTTACTCACTTTCACGGTGCTGCAGAATTATTGATATATGCTTCTGAATCCACAGAAAACAACTATTGGGTTGGTAGCAGTCATTTGTATTTCCACTTTGATAGTCTCTTAAGTGTATTCTCTTTAAATTTTTTAAAAATGACTTTATACTTGTGTGAATCAACTTTCAATTTGCTGTATTATCTCCCATGTCAATCTCTTTCATTTGGTTATCCACAATAAACAAAAGGATGACCAATGTCCTCAAGATTCAACATCTTTACCCCAATGTCAAATGCTTCATTTCATATTTCATGCTCCCTGTCAGAATTTCTACATAATACCAAACCTGTCCAGATCCAAATTTTCCATAATTTTATATAATGTAATGTGCTAATGTATTAAACCTGACTGTAATAATTAAAAACTATTAAAAATTAAGCTAGGTCAAATTTAATTTATGTTATTTATTTGATGTCACATTGAACTACCCAACATAAGTATAAACATGTTACAATTATAAAACAATTTAAAAATGAATATTATTCCCCCTTTCTTTTATTGACTTGTCTTTTTCAGATTTCAGATGATAAGCCTTTCCAAGCAAGTATCTGTACTCATTGTGGCACAAGTTTCTGAGATTTATTTTGCATTTTTAGGTGAACTTTGTGGTCTCGTAATTGGAGCCAGATGCTAATAGTTAGAAGCCTTGAGCCTTGTAGTATATTTTGTTTTTACCAATATGAATCTATTATCTGAGTTACTGTGATCTGTTCTTCTATTCATCATTCTATTACAGAACTTCCTATGTAGACACTAGATCTGATCAAAAGCAACTGATTAATTGCTCTCTTTAATGGAAGAAGAAATAAAGAATCAGCAAAGGTCATCTATTACAGATTTCAGATTTACTTGCCATCACTTTTTAAAATGTTACTTATGTAATTTTTTCAGGCAATTATATTTCTTTCAATTATTCATCCTTAAATGTTGTAAAAAAATTTGGAACTAGGGCAGCCTCCATATCCAACAAACAAACAAACAAACAAATAAACAAACAAACAAACCATCTTGTGTTAGTAGTAGTTAGAACCAAAAGGGACAGTGAATAATTCCAAAAAGATCCTGAGAATTAGGAGGCTGTTAGCACCCTTTCCAACCTTACTTTCTTTACCTTTTCCAATTTAAATCCTAGAACAATATAGCTACACTATGCAACTTATGAAGTGAGCTGCAATTCACAAAAACTTTTGCCTTTTAATAAAATGTGTTACAGTAGTTGGAAAAGGTCCTTTCAGAATCTTCCTGATTTTTTTGCTACAATGGATTAATAGAGCTCTCCTTTTACAAATATGCAAAAGATTCTGCAAATTGATAGCCTGACCATTAAAATAGTAAATGGAGTAAGTCAGAGGAAAGTGAAGTGATACATATTGCAGAAATATAATCCAAATGTATGAAGTTTGGTAGTGTTTGGATTATATTGGAAATATAATCCAAATGTATGAAGTTTGGTAGTGGTAGTACTGATTGCCTTTAAATAGATCATGAGATTGCAGCAGACAGTCTAATGCTATGAAAAAGAGTAAACTTTTGGGGAAACACTAAGTGAAACTACCAAAATCTTAGTGCTTTTATTCAGTCCGTGGAATAGCGGTTAAAGTACTGTGTCTAGCTAGGAAGGGATTTTGTTAATGTTAATCAAGTGATTAAAAAGGCAGAAGTGCCATTTCTGTAAGGAAAGGTCACAAATGGGGACATTTTAGATAATGAAACATAGAATTATGTACAGTAGGAAGTGGATAGGAAGACGATTATTCCATTTCTCATAATATTTGAAAACAAAGTTCAACTAATAAAATTGTAAGTTTATCTTCAGACAGAATTTTAAAATTATGTCTTCACACAGTGCTTAAGAAACTATGGAAATCTTTGCCAAAGAAGTAATGGTGGTCACCAGTGTGAATGGGCTTGAAAGATCATTAAACAACTTCGAGTTGTGAAGATTATATGCTGTCTATAGTATTGAAGACAACATGGTTTTCAGTTCTGGTTACAGAGCAATAAATGGAGGAGGAAAACTGTGTATCAGTGTCTCTTTATTCATAATAGTTGTTGGAACAGTTTAAAGCAGTTGCTGGCATGCAGCAGACCAGTGCCAGGTTGGAAACCCCTGGTATAAAGGATTAGAATCCTTTAATTGGAATCAACATGGAACATACTTTTCAGCCAAATCACTAGAGTTCAGGATTCATCTCCTGCTATAAATGTACAATGAATTCAATACTATAAATAATAACTATAATGTTTAAAGGATTGTGACCTGTGTGATGTAAAAATCTCATTTCTCCATAGGACAGAAGTAGAGGGGTGATGACTGAGTGTTACATATATCTAAGAAATGTTTT
>JANHFO010007570.1:364994-375745 GCA_032468095.1 Pareas carinatus
GGTGGGTGGGTGGGTAGGTAGGTAGGTGGATGGATGGATGGATGGATGGATGGATGGATGGATGGATGGATGGATGGATGGATGGCAACTGACTAGACTATAATCTGCACCGCCCTGGATCCTTCGCAAGAAGAGCGGTATATAAATTTTAAAATAAATAAATAAATAAATAAATAATCCCTGCATCTTCTCAGCAAGGTTTTTCAGAAATGATCTGCCATTTTCTTCTTCCAAATGTTGAGAGATAATGGCTTGCTCATGCATAACAGATGTCTTAATCACTACACTTAACAACACCAAACTGGCTCTCTTTTCTAAAGCAAGAAAAGATACAAGCCATGGGAGATAATATTTGACAATGAAAGACCCCACTTAAAACTGAACAAGAACTCCACTGTTCCCATTGGAGAAATTGGAATTTTATTCTTTAAAATGCAACGTGAAGCAAATTCTCTTTCATCAAATTGAATGAAAACTGGTAGAAAAAGACCATTTTATGTTTGACAGGAAAAATCGATTGGTTTGAATGCTGACAATAAAATTGGTGGTAACCAAAAACAGCCTTATGTTGCATGGATTTTATAATAAAGTTGTATTATATTCCATTAGTCTCATGGTGTCAGTGAAGTGGGTGTGTGTGTAAAATTTGACATTTCAACTATTCCCATTCTTATTCACTAGTATTAATATTGATAGCGACAAATGGGAGAATTCATAGATATATAACAGATTACCCATATCAGAACTCTTCCCTATAATAGAACACCACATCTGAGACATGACTGCATATCTACTTCATAAATGTCTAGTCAATAACCACATTTGGAAATTACTCAGACAGTCATATATCAATAATTTCGATTGATATCATGCTCTGATAACCATGTCCCTTCTATTCCAAAAATATTAATGCAAGTCAGTCATACAGATATTAAAGTGCATATACCTGAACAGTGACTCCATGAAGTTCAACACAAGATTGAGTCAGAAGATGCTAGGGAAGAGGTTGGCATTGTTGTCTAATAATTTGCTCTCAAACCATTAGGGCAATGTTCCATCTTTAGATTGCACTTGTTTTGTGATGTCTATAAATACTAATCCTCCCTTTGAGAACAATAATAAATACCCAATTCAAATATATGAATGGGCTTAATTAGGCAATCAGGCTGCATCCAGGACTAATCATCTTTGGAATATAGTTTCACTGTTTATTCAAGGCCTTCCTATAATGGTATGGTACAAGAACACATAATGTTTCTCGTGGGCATATGATAAAAGGGATAATAGGTATCAAAAACAAAGAAAGGCAAGAGAAAGCAATAAACAATATATTGATCATTGTGCTTTTTTGCCTGCAAAAGTAGTGTTTTTGGCATAGTTACCCAATAGTTGAATTATAATTGTCTGATATTTTTCATTGCAATCATTCCTGTGCATGAGTATAATTATTTGTAGTTCTTTCACATACAAACAAATTCAAATTAAGTGAAGAAGGACAGTCATACAGAAACTGTACATGTGAAACTTAAAATAAACCGGTTTTCTTCCAAAACCTGTACTTTCTCTTAGCATTCAGAAATAGTGATACAAAGTCCGGCTGATTTATCAATAAGACTCAGGGTCTTTCTTAAGAAGAATAGTTGTTCCAATTCTATAAAAAGAGGAAACCTTCTCTAGAAATTGAAAGAGAAATGAACATCATCTGATTGGTCCATACTTATGAGATATTAAACTTATGTTTGCAAGTAAATTCCTTTCTAAGCTTCTGTTTGGGAACTATCTCCATGGACAAAAAAGGGGATGAGGGATAATACACTAATATTGGACACACTGAAAAGAAAAAGAAAGACTCAAAGGAACACTTAAGTTTCCTTTTAGATTTGGAGATGGCAAACCACGTTGCTAGGCTAAATGAACTTGCCAGGGACAATCAAATTAAAGCCCACATCCCATGAGTGTGCATATTTGTAAGAAATTTGTTTTTGATATATGTGAATGAAACACATGTGTCTTTGCATTTTTTATCAGTCATGTGCAAAGGAATGTGGCCAAAAATTGCTCTGTAAAGAGAAAAATGTGTGTCTCCAAAACGGAACTAGAAATAGAAATAGAATCATTGATCTGAAAGGAACCTTGAAGGTCTTCTAGTCCAATAACCTGCTCAAGGCAGTAGTCCTTATTCCTTCCTGGACAAATGATTGTCCAGTCTTTTCTTAGAAACATGCAGCAATGGAGCATCCACAACTTTGGGAGGAAAATTGTTCTCACTGTTAAGAAATTTCTTTCTAGTTCCTGTTTGGATGTCTCTGACAAGCTTCCACATTACTTATTGTCCTACCTACAGGTATTTTGGAAAATAAATCAACCCTGTGACTATTGTGTCATTCTTGTTATTAGGCTAAACATACCTAGTTCACTTAGCTGTTCTTCATACGGTTTAGCTTCCAGACTCTTTATTGCTCTTTGTATTCTCTCTGGGGCATCAGCATCTTTTTTTGCATCATGGACACCAGAACTGTGTACAGTATTCCATTCAGTGCAGTATAGAGCAGCACAGTCATTTCTCATGATCCTAGTGCGATCCTTCTGTTGATGCATTCAATGCAATTGCATTGGCTTTTTTGGCAGTTGCAGTACACAGTTGGCTCATACTTAAGCAGTAGTCCACCAAAAGTAGTCCTAGACCCTTCCCACAGGCACTACTTTTGAGCCATATACTGTCTATTCCGAATCTGTACATTTGGTCTGCAAATTTGATGCATTCCCCTTCTATCCTCTTATCTAGATCATTTATGAAGAAGTTGAACATTTCCTTGATCCACTAATTTAGTCACTTTATCAAAAAGGGCAATAAGGTTTGTCTGACCTGGCCTACTTGCTATCCTGGCTTCTAGTAATCACTTGTTCATTTCTAAGTGCTCACAAATATGCTGCTTACTTATATTTTCCAGGATTTTCCCAGGTATTGATATTGCTAATTGATCTGTAGTTTCCTGGATATATTTTCCCCCTTTTTAAGATTGGAACTGCATGACCTCTTTTCCAGTCCTCTGTCAGAGAAAATTAATAAGGAAAAGCATTCATTAATCCTCCCTATATTATTCCCAACTTTTTAAAATTTTTAATACTTTTAAATAACTCAGGGCAATAAACATGACTAATGCTTCCACCTCTTTTCCCACAACAGCCCTGTGAGGTGAGTTAGGCTGAATGTGTATCTGACTGACTCAAAATCATCCAGTTGGTTTTCATGCCTAAAGTGTAACTCACATTCTCTTAATTTTAACCTGGTGCCTTAGCCACTAGATGACTAGGCTCTTTGTTTTTCCACATATAGAGACTAATCACCTATAGGGAAGAGCCTCTTTTATCCATAAAATCCCCCGAAATGTTTGAGGCTATTAGATAATTATTTTTAAAGCTCTTTTCTTCAGCCATTATGAGATATGCTGTCTTTTTCTCTTCCCATCACCTCCACCACATTTTGTTCACAATGTTTTTTATATCTCAGTTAAGCTGAAGCAAAAAAAAGTGGCAACAACTAGTTGGCAATCCCAGTTTTTAGAAAAATAAATGTTCAGAGAATATGCAGCTTTGGCTTTTTGACTTGTTGAAAGCATGACACCATGAGTAGAGAAATAAAGTGGGATATGATTCTGCTAGAAGTTCCTGTCTATTATTTGTATCATGTTCTCTTATCTCAGTATGCACTATTATTCTAATTCCTTTAAGAAACTAAATGCAAACTCAATCTAGCCGATATCTTGTGTAGCACATAAAGAAATTGGTGCTCCTTCCTCATGAAGGAAGCCATCTGAACTGTTACAACTTAATAGACACTGCCATTGTCTATGGTAGCCTTTTCTTGGACTCCATTGACTCTTTCATTGGGGAAAACATTCCATTTGAGTTCTAATCATTGCTGGTCTTAATAATTTCCAGACATTCTTGACTTCCTTTTGGTCTACTTTTATACCACTCTCCTTATTTTATAGTTAAATGTGTTGGATCTTGTTGGCAGTTTCCACATGCAGGAATGTTACATATAGTAGCATTATTATAGTTAGAATATAGAACATAGAAGTCTTTATTTCTTTATTGGCCTAGTTTGATTGGACACACAAGGGATTTGTCTCTGTTGCATAATCTCTCAGTATACATACAAGCAACAAGTAATAAATCATGATCATAATCATAAAATGCAATCATTATAAATTATAAAATACAGTACTCAGTGATAGCTATAGGATATTAAATAATCAATCAACACAAATCATAATAGGATATTAAATAAATCAATATAAATTATACAAACAACAAAGATATAGTCATAAGAAGTTAAGGAAATAGGTAATAAGAAAAAAGAGAAGGATAATAGTAATGCAGCCCTATTACATGGTTTGATATGCTAGACCTAGGGCATAAGACAGTGTTGTGGGAATTAGTTGTTTAGCAGAGTGATGGCATGGGGGAAAAACTGTCTTTGTGTCTGGTTGTTTTGGCATGCAATGCCCTGTAACTTTTTTCTTGAAGAAAAAAGTTGAAACAGTTTATGTGCAGAATGTGAGGGCTCTGTAGATATTTTCACAGTCCTCTTTCTGGCTCATGCAGTATATAGGTTCTTAATGGAAGGCAAGCTGGTTGCAATTATTTTTTATGCAGTCCTTACTGTCTGTTAGAGTCTGTGTCTGTCTTGTTTGGTTGCTGTGCCAAACCCAAACGTTATAATGGTACAAATGATAGACTCAATAATTTCTTTGTAGAACTATATCAGCAACTCCTTGGGAGTTACTGATACAGTAATGTTTTTACTATTACTGCTTTTTATTAGTTCCAAATACATACATCTCATAGCCAAAATCTAGACTGCTTCCTCATTTGTTGGTTTCAAAATGTGGATGTGTTTCCCAATTCAAAGAGAGTAAATATTTTCTTTGTTGGTCTAGATTGTCCAGATGACATCAGTATTATCCTTTCAGAATAATACATCAAATCAACTAAAATCAAAATTTCTAAGTTATTGAAAAGATCGATCCCTTATGCAACAATGCTGATATGAAAATTGAGACGAGTCTAGGCTGAAGAAGCAATTTTCTTACTAATGGATAGGATTTGTGAAGTGGAAGCAAAAGGAGTAAAATGTGCTTTAATGGGCTTGGGATCATGTTCATGTATTGAAAGAACCTCTTCTTTTTTCTTTTCTTTTTTTTTAAAAAAAGCGTGAAACTTTGAAAGCCAGCAAAATACACAATGTATACCATAAGCACAAATGCAAACATGCACACTTTCCTATCTAAATTACATATATTTCTTCAGTTTGGTCTATGCATAGAGATGTATTGGCAACCAAGCCAAGTAGGGCTTTCTGCCTAGTTTTCTCACATAAATAGAAAATACCGTTTTTCTCTTTCCAGCTAGAATTAAAAGGAAAAGTTACTGTTTTGGAAATATTTTTCTCTTTTTTGCTTCACAAAAAACATGCCTTTAATTTCCCCTATGATCACTAGTGAGAACATATTGACCTATCAAAAGCCACTTACTGTTATGTTTTTCCACAAAGCAAAACTTAGATTTGGTCATTTGATTCACATATAAAGAATCTGCATGAACAAGGAATGGACAACTGCTGACATCTGGCTTCATAAGATTTAGACCCTGCGGTGTGGAGAGAAATTAATGCTTTTCGATCACCTCACATTCAAAAGAACTGTAGCATGAAGGATGGAAATGAGATTATTGCTAGTTTGCAAGCTGGTCTGCTAGCGTAGGAAATGCTTTTGCTGGCAGTTGGCCTTTCTTGTAAAAGATAATGCTTTGTACAAAAAAGAAAAGGCTTTTCATACCTTTTAATTTTATTGCCTTTCCTTCCTGCTTCCTGTAAGCTCATAATAATATACCCACAATGTCAGCTGACCATAAGAATATACCGTGGAAGAGAATCTCTATGCTGGGACATTTTTGACATGTGGGGGGGGGGGCTACAAAGTGCCAGAGAACTCTTGGGCTAGGCATAATCACACAATTGATGCTGAAAAGATGCAGGACAGAAAATAATTTGAATCTCTAATATTATTCCATTGGTTGTCTTCTTGTCTGTTGGAATCACTTATAAGATTGCTTTATTTTGTATACTGATCTCTTTGCTCATTTGATCATTAATAAAGCACAGTAGCACAGACAAAGCACCAGAAGGGACAGCACTTGCTCAACTTTGCAAACAAAAAGAATCATTTATAAAAATTGACACAGAAACTTTGGCAGGCAGCCAACCTACAAACAGTTTTACCAGTCTCCTCTCTGTTCTCTTGGCAGGATGATCTAACCTGATCTAACTGCTAGTATATGGACATGGAATTTGGGTTTCTGAGTCATTTGTAACTAAGCTTAGTGAATGTCTCTTAGTTCTGCTCATATGTGAAATTGATATTATAATTCCCTCAGCTTTGTTTGTAAAAGATTAATGCATTTAGTTTTGCCTAGCTTCAATGAGGCATTTGTTTTGACAAGACAATCCTAAAATCAAAACACTAAGTCAAATACAAGTAGCAGTGTAAGTAGCTCGAGAAACAGATGGATGAGAGGAAGAATGAGAGTTAGAAGAATTTCATATGATGTTTTTCAGGTGTTGTGTTTAAATACTTACATATATCTGCATACACCAAAGACATACCAGCTTCAAATTTATGTGTAACATAATATTGCCGAAAATGATTCATATATAATCATTTATCATGGTATGATAACCTGGTGGCCTTGAAGAGCAGGTGGCAATTGTGCCCAATAGGCTTTGCACAATTCCATCTGACGTGCCCATTCTTGAAGCCCTTCACCATAACAAATGCAATGCACTCTACATGAGGCTATCTGGAAAACCATTCAGAAGTTTTAACTTGTCAGAATACAATAAGGGCATGCCTTGGTATGAACATGTGACATCTCTCCTTGTGAGCTGCACTGATGCTTCCAAGTATGCTTCATCTATAAAATCCTATTTGGCACTTCCCATTCCCTTCTCCATATCCTATATTTTGTAAATAGTTTTCTAAAGTTCAATGTGAAATTTTGTTTTCATGTTTTCTGTACACCGCCCTGAGTCCTTCGGGAGAGGGGCGGTATATAAATCTAAACAAATAAATAAATAATAAATAAAATCACTTTGTCAACAAGGATTCATATAGTAAAAGTCATGGCTTTCCCAGTTGCAATGTATGGCTGTGAGAGTTGGACTATAAGGAAGGCTGAACGTCGAAGAATCAATGCCTTTGAGTTGTGGTGCAGGAGAAGACTCTTGAGAGTCCCTTGGAATGTAAGGCGATCAAATCAGTCAGTCCTGGAAGAAATCCACCCTGACTGTTCCTTAGAAGGACAAACGATGAAGCTGAGACTCAGGTATTTTGGCCACGTAATGAGAAGAGAGGAATCATTAGGAAAGGCTGAGATGCTGGGAACGATGGGAGGCCAAAGCAAAAGGGGACGGAAGAGAATCAGATGGCTGGATGATGTCACCAATACAACAGGCATGAGTTCGGGCAGACTTCAAATGGCTGTGAAGGACAGAGAGACCTGGCAGGCTATGGTCCATGGGGTCGCAAAGAGTCGAACACAACTTAGCAACTGAACAACAAATTGCAAAACAGAGCAAGACTCACTTAATGACTGCTTAGCTTAGTGATGGAAGTTCTGGTCCCAATTGTGGTTGTAAATAGCACAGGCATTACCTGTACTAATACCTGATGGGATAAAACTCACATGTGGAATACAAGGATTGAACGGCACCACTCCAAAGTGTAGACCAGACAAAGGGGAGTAGGAGTGACATTAAATGTGAAAGAAGTTCACACATTTCTGAAATCCAGGGACTAAGGAACAGGAATCCAGTTGAGAGCATTTGGGCAAGAATACCAAAAAGGGAAAACAACAATGATGTTATTGTGTACTAGAAACCACTAAGCTAAGCAGAACATTCTGAACCAATCACAAGCATTTTAGAGTAAAGATGGGTTACTTCAAGTACTCACACATCTATCAAAACATCAACTCAACCAAGACCACAAAACCACAAAATTCTTCAGTTTTCCGGCAATTTATTATTTCTCTAAAATGTTTACTCACACTTTGCAAATGCAAGAGCCCAATTCAAAGCAGGAACATCTTTTCCCATTGTTTCTGTTGTTTCTTCGTATGTGACTTCTTCTAGTTTTCTCAATGCCTTTCGACATCGGGCTCTTGATGAAATGGTGCTCCTTTCATATGCCTTCAGACTCTGCTTCGTTTTTCTAATCTAAAATTGAAATCCATGTTTATTGTTTAGTTTTTGACAATGTATAATACATTTCCCGACTGTTTTCCAAATTCATAGTTTTCTCAAGGCTTATGCTGATCTGTGACCATAGGAAAGATTTTATTTTATTTCTAAGGTGCCTTAAAATTAAAAACAGTGTTTAAATATAATAAAAGTATATCCAAATATTCTTAAAGCTCTACCAGTCTTTTTTTAAAAGTCCACAAATTTTGTCATCCCTAACTATACATGCAAGGGATAGGATGAAGAATGGTATATCAGGAAAAGGAAATTTTAAAGAAAATCAATTTAGGAAGGTTTTACTGATTGTGCAAGTTGTCTTCTATATTTTTTATGTATATTATAGTTCTGTGAAATTTGAAATTAAATTATTGGAATTCCAGTTAAATGAGAAACTAAATGGTAGACTAGGATAGTGGGCCCCAAGCTTTTGGGCACCTGGGACGGGTTCCGGGAGAGGGGTTTTCCACAGACTGGAGGAGGCGGGGCTTTGCATGCTGCCTGCATTCAGCCAATGGGGCTTTGCTTGTTTGCATGGTCTGATTTCTGGCAAGAAGGCCTGGTGCCGGTCCACAGACTAGGGGTTGGGGACCCCTGGCCTAGAGAATTGCCCTAGGATTCATTTCATTTCTTCATCTTCTCAAACTACAGTTGAATCTCTATATTTAGTTATTTCCAATAATTCACTGAAGGAACAGAGAAGGAGCAAGATAAGAGGAGGAGGAGGAGCCAAGACATTTGATTTAAGGAGCTCTATTAGCCACAATACGAATATGCTAATTTCTTTATTTGGCTCCAAAGAAACAACTGGTCTTTTCTCTTTTGGTTGTACAAAATGACATACAGAAAGATCTGGCTTGTATTTATGATTATTTGTATTTTTGATATTATTGTCTTACTTTAAATTGCTGATTTTTCACTGTGTACATTATTTTTGATCTATGATCTATGGATATTCTGCTTATAACTTATTTAAAATTGAGGTGGGTATAAAACTCCATAAAGAAATAATATCCTTGAATGAGATGCCAAATTTTAATCACTATTGTCCCACTTCCAAATCATTACCAACCACTCCCACAGAAAACCGTTTTTGTGCTATGAAAATTAGATTTGGTTTGACTGGCAGATAATAACCCATCTTTACATTAATCAGTAATATGCTGACCAACATACATCAAAACATTGATTTGAGCAGGGTTGCAAAAAAAGCACATTTATAGATCAATAGGCAGGGTATATTTACAATGGTAAATCTTCAAAAAAATGTATTATAAATATTGGAGGAGGAGGACAAAGAGAAAGAATGTTGGCTAGAAACAATTAAAAGCCATCCCCAAAACATTAGGGCTCATTAACATAAAGGAGCAGCCGGCTTCTGTGGCAGATTTATTTTGAAACAAATGTTCCGAATAATCTAAAATTGAACAGATTGAGCCAGGAAGTGAAACAAAAACCCAAAGATAATTAAAAACTGCAATTCCCCTACCTCATTCTTTCAAGCAGCTGGCTCAGATCTTTTCAATTCTACCACCAGTGATCTCCTGTAATCTCCTGGCTTGGGAAAAAAACCCTGAAAACACTTAAAGCAAGTTGATTTAACTGTTGGCGCTCAGCTGGGATTGGGCTTCCCTCTGTAAACACCTGATTGGCTGTTCCCCTTTGCACAGCTCAGCTGGGCTTCTGGGTTCCCCTCTGTGAATTGCTGATTGGCTGTTGGGTGGCTTCAGCTGGGCTCTGCTACACTCGTTATACAAGACATGGCTCGTTTATCAAGTAAAAATGTATTTTAAATGTTTGCTCGTCTTGCAAAACACTCGCAGACCAAGTTACTTGCAATCCAAGGTTTTACTCTGTTTATCTAGGAGGACCATTCATGAAGGCTATATGAGCAAGAAAGCAATTTTTTTCCTGATCTAGATGTGATAAACAACTGTCTGATTTGCCATCAGTTACAAATTCAGAAGTATACAAATCAATTAACCACCTAAAATCCTGAATAATATTTAGAATAGCATGTAATTCCTTCCAAACAGAAAAAAAGTTATTTCTGATGCTGGTCAGTTATATTGAGAGATCGCTTTGTATAGTAAATTCAAAGGTTTAATCATAATTATCCTAATTTTTAAAAAGGTCAAAAACAAACAAACTAGTTAACTACTATTTCTGGATCCTGCAAGTCTGGCTCACCAGGCTCGCCTGAAGTTGCCAAACTGTAATTGTCCCCTCATCGGAACTGAGACAGCTCGGCGACTGTCCAGTTCCAGTGTTTGATTGGTTCGTTGCTGTTGGGGAGCTCCATTATAAGTAGAGCTCAAGTTATTGTTGCTAGCTCTCAGTCGTGTTACACTTTCGATTCTGAATAAACGAAAACCTGTATGCGAAGCTGGAAAAGTGCCAATTCTGCCAGCCGACAGTGGACTTTCTCGGGCATCGGATTTCCCCCGAT
>JANHFO010007571.1:0-37416 GCA_032468095.1 Pareas carinatus
AAGCTTCCAAACTGTTAGCAAAGCCTTCACTGATACCAAAGAAGGGTTTTTTTGTTGTTATTGCTGTATGCAGCACCTTCCTGCAAGTGAGGCTGACAGAAATTGAGTGAAGCAGTTGTGATCCCTTCATGTTCCTCTCCTCACGGGCATACCTTACGTAATGAATACATCTGAATATTTTCTGACACTCAGAAATGTGAGATTAGCCAAGATGCTTTCTGAAGCAGCATACCTGAAGGAACAATTACTTTCACATTTTTAGAAACTTTTTTTCATCCTAGATGACTTACTCAGGTACTGAATATTTCATTGCTTTAGAAGCAATTTGAGGTTGAAAAGAATTGCCTCAGTATTTATATCAGTATCTCAGTGGCTCTTGTTTTCCAAGTTTAAACAGAACATGTGTCCCCCCCCTTCCATACACACCTTATTTAACAGATAATTTGTTTTTACTCCTGTTATTGTGACTGAACTCGATGTGTGAACCTTTTTCTAGGAGGTTACCAGATTTTCCTACTTGGGGCTGCAAGATTGTAAAGCTGTTGCCATTTATATGGATAAAAGAAAACTTGATTAGACCCTTTGGACTACTTTTCACTCTTAAGTGGATCTATTACATTTATTGACTTTTTACAGCACTGCTGCTACTGAAATCACTACAAAAGCATTCTAATTATACTCATGTTAACATTCATGTTTTATGTGAGATCTGCGGGCATCTTGCATTTAAATACCCATCTATTCACCTCTGCTTTGAAACACATTCTTTATTCTAAGCAAGAAGTTTGTATTCTTTCATCTTCCTGGCACATATGTAATTTTAATAGGATTTCTATTTCAGAAGTTCTGCCATTTTGATTCATGGATTTTAATATGCTTCCACTGTACATTTGCACTGGATTGTTGGCTTTGAGCCTTTGAAAAACTAGATAAAGGGGCAAGAGTATTAAGCAATTGGACATACCTTGTCACAGAACGGTCTTAAAGCACAGTGTAGTTCACTGCTGCTGAGATCAAGTGCTTTTGATTCCCCAAGGTCTGTGAACTATAAGAAAATTGCTCTGAGCTCTTTGGAAAGTGATGTAAAACATGTATTTAATATGGGGACGAGGGGCACAGATGGAGGTTCACTGGAATATAGTACCTTAATTAAAGTGTTTACATGCTGAAATGCTACGTCTGTTCTTCTCCTGCAGCAGTTGGTAGTCCTACAAGTAGAAAACCTCCCCATGGGATGGTAAAGAAAGCCTTCCTTGTGCATAATTGACAATTTGCTTTATATGTCATTTTTCTTGCAGATAATTGCAGTGCCTGCTGCTTGTGAAAATGTGTTTGCATATTTATATTGGAAAAATAGAGGTTTATTGAGGCCCTCCCAAAATGATTAGTTTGAGAATGTCAGTTTGTCTTCATTAACAAAACTGGAGCTGAAAATATGTTCAAAAGAAAACAATAATCTCAGTGTTATGTGGCGATTAAGATTCTGATTTGGAGCTGGGAGGTTTGAGTTGAAATTCTCAAAATTTACCTGAAGCTTATATTACATTGGGTCAATTCACCCTCTTGCAATCCATTCTATAGAATTGTTGTGGAGATAAATTTAGGGGGACTTCCATATAAGCCACTCTGAATTTTCAGAGAAAAGGTGGAATGTAAATAAATGTCAGTGGCAGGAAATTGATTCTAAGGTTGAAATTCTAGCATGAACGAAACATTCTAATTTAAAAATGTGGCTAGAAGTTTCACACACCTGGACATCACTGAGCTCAAGCTTTATATAAAACATTTCATGCATAAATTAACTGGAATGAAGTAAACGTAATGTATAAAGCAGCACTTTTTTTTATTTCTTAGATGACTTTTTTTTACAAGACTGAGGAAAATGTACCCCACAGGGTTAAGGAATCTGCTCATTGGAGGTTAAACGGACTTAAATTAGCAGTTTCTTCTTGTGCGTTTCTTCCAAGCTAGGAGGAAAATCTGGAAGTGTATGCTTTTGAAGTGCTTGCAACCCTGCTGCCAACTAAAAAGCCTGCATTTTTTAAGCCCGGGCAATCTAAATTGCTGCCTTGATAGAGGAAAGTTAGCAATAGATTGAAAAACAATGAATAAACCAGGTGAGCCAGGGTCAGCTACATGTTGAAGTGTAGGTGGATAATTGACCCTTTTTTAACTTTAGGAGTTTGAGCTGTATGTCCAATTTGTCTGCGCAGAAATTTAAGCATAATATACACATCAACTATCCATATTGAATATCTGTTACAATTCAGTTATATTGTATAAATAGCTGATTTTAAAATAATGCGAAAATTTGCGAAGAAAAAAAAAATTAAAGAAGGTTCAAAGAAAAGCTTAAAGGGAGGGAGATTATTGCCCAAGTAACAATATTCAGCATGATGAAGATAACATCGAAGCAGATGGTTAAGATAAAGTGATGGAAGAGATGGACTTGAACTGGCATCATCCCCTACTTGGAAATTACGAAGTCTATCTTAATTCAAAATGTGTCAAGTTATCTTGCTTCTATGCAATCATATATTTCTGTCTACTTAGAGAAGGAACAATCTCCAGAAAGTCATTTTGTATACTTTATTGCTGGTATTGCACAGGACAATACTATTACTGCCACAGAACCTTGTTTCATAGATGAGCTTTCATTCGCACGAGAACTGCATATTAGCAGCTACCCCATGTCAGCCTTGCCACGTGATCCGTTTTCTGTTTTGTGGGCTTTATGAATCCCAGAAATTCCAGTTCTGACACTGCTCTAATGAACCGAGCACTTTGAGTTCTAGTCAAGGAAATGGCATCTCCATCAATCAAGATAAAATAATTGACTACACATCCAGAGCAAATTTGGGATGGTTTACTACACAATTTAGCATGTTTATATAGATTGTTCACATTTCTCGGCAATAGCCACACAATATTGCATGTATGCTCAATCTACCAAGTAATATATCTTCAACTAATACAGCAAATTTTGATATCTCTTGAATTCATCTTCAAGAGTAAGTTAAACATTTACTCTGTGGTAAAGCTCTTTTTCCTGCCTGCTTATACTGCTTAGCATCCTCAAACTGCCCTGAAGTTCCCAGAAAGTGATTTTCATTTATTTCCTCATTAACCTATTATGTCCCAAATTTTTCAGAACATCATCTTGCATGCTATATAGTTGAGTTCTCTGAAATAGTGGAAGAATTCTAAAATGGCCTTATTCTGATTTTTGCCAGTGGGATTCTTTACTGGATAGAGCCATTGCCATTTTATGGGAGATAATATATGGAACCAACTCCCTAAGGTAAATCAATGACAGTGCTTTCTTCCCAACATTATAACTTAAATCCCCTCGGATACAGTGGTTCCATCTATAAAAAGCTATTTTCATGTGTTCCAAAACTAACTATAGATTGCATAATAACAATTACAATGCTCTCTGCTGCTTGTTCACAAATGCATTCCACTGAATTCAAAGAGCTAATGCACAGGAATTTTGTAGACGTTGGAAGTCACAAGAACTTGTAGTGAGTTTTATTCCTGGCTAAGTAAAAGATTGTAGTTTTACAATCATTTGAATTAAACGCTGAAATATTAGCATGGAAAGTTCACACCTAAATCACTGGGTGAGCTCTGTTAACGGATATAGAAGTCACAGATTTCTGCAAAATAGAACTGATGTGTATAAGCTGGAAGAGATGTAGGTGGTCTAGTCAAGGATCCTATACTCTGTGCAGGAAGCCACTAAATTATTTCATCCAGCACCTATTTGAAACCCTTGAATGGAGTGATTTATAGCTGTTCTCAGACTACTTACTCCATGACTAAACAGCTCTTGCCAGCAGGACTGCGTTCCAAATGCCCAGACTGACTTTTCTTCCTGGTCTCTTGTTACAAGATCCAGCACCTTCACAATTACTTTCCATAGAGTCCTTTCAAACCCCTTGATCTTCCAGGGAGAAGGGGTCTTCTGAACCCACTTCCTTAGTTGGGTGTGCAGAAATAGATGCAATAATTCAAGTATACGGTAGTTTAACTAGTGCAAGTAAAATACAACTAACATTTCTGTGATCTGGAGAGAATAATAAATTAATAAAACTCATTCTATTGGGTTTAACTGCTGCATTGCATTACACACTTTGCTTGTATTCATCTAGTGGTCTGCTGATAGTTCTAAGTCCTCAGATCGCTCCTCAGGTTTCCCTAATCCTGTACCTATTAAGCATTTCCAACCCAGATGCATGGCCTTATGCTTGCCAGAGTGAACATTACCCTTATAGATTTGGCATAAAGTTCAAATTGGTCAAAGTTATATTGAATTTTGATTTCATCCTCTAAAACATCCAATCCTTACCTTTGTATAATCCCTAAAATGTTTTACTTTGCTCTTTTTCTTAACAATCTAAAGGTAATTATCAGAAGGAAACACTAGTTTGCAATGGATTCTCTTAGAAGAATATCAAAAAAAGGATACTGGATAATGTCATCTGTCTGGTTTTCGATTGTGGAATCTGTATTTCCAGCTGCGGTTACAACTGTTGAAAAAGCCTAGAAAAATAATACCATGTTATCAAAAAACATTCTAAAAAGTTGTACAAAGTTCAAAGCATCAAAGACGAAGCATAGAGACAGGAAGAGAATGCCTGTACATATTTTAATGTGTTTTTTTTTAAAAAAACTAAGATAAATTTATTGCCTAACAGGATTCTCAAATATTCCTGCTAAATTCCAGAACAAATATTGCAAGTCACAAAATAGTTTCCATCACAATTTAAGTGGGTAACCATAAAGATGAAACAAAAGCAAATAAAAGGAGAGTCCTAAGCATAGGCAAACGGTTGGCTTTATTATCCACATTCATTATTTCTCTCATTCTTGGCCATTATCTCCGATCGTTGATTTTTTTCAGAAAACTAATACCCTTCCTGTTATTTGCTAAAGGAATGTAGCCTATAGGTATCACTTAACAAAACTCACGACTAGCCTTTTCCTCCATAGATAGAACATTTTTGCAGATTGTGCTTATGCCAAGATCACCATTACATCATTTTTGCCAATGCAAAAAAACCCAAAAGAAGTAAAAGCTATTGACTTCTCTTCTTACAACAACTGAAGGAGAAATAGATTTTTACTTTTCATTTCTATTGGGATATGGTGAGAAACGACTTACTCAAACTTAAAGGCAGAAAATAAACTTCCTATGGATGGAAGAAAACCTGATTTTGTTCTCATTAAATTATGAAAAACACCACCACACAAAAAGAAATTAGAAAAAAATGCTTTATTTTTCTCCTGTTTTTTCAGTTTTTTATAAAAAGGTACAACAAATTCCATGGCCTTTCTCCTACCAAGGAGGTGGAAGAAGGAAATGTGGCACTAGCTGGGCTTCACGGCTCCTTCCTTGAATAACTTAACATAGGGAGCAATGAGCTCTGTTACTGTTTCCGTTCTCCCCAAAGTCCCAACTTACAAAACAGAAGGCACATTCTGTTCTATTTTCCTCCAAAGAATTGAAAGAATTTAAAAGAGCGTCTCTCTGCTCTTTAAAACAAATGACGATGATGTGTAGTTGCTCCTCAATAAGAGAAAATATCACCAAAAATGATGTGTAGTTGCTCCTCAATAAGAGAAAATATCACCAAAAATGGAAATGGTGAAGGAGGTTGCTCAGCAGAGGGAAGTGAGCCTCCTTACTAGTGCATTAATTTATTGAATTTTGGTACGAAAAACCTGGAAGGATTTACACAAATTGTGATTTAACACACCCTGGAAGAACATGAAAGAACTGCACTGATGTGTCTTCAGTGCTTTTTAATTAACTGCACTTTACCCTTCTTATGCTAGTCTATGACTGTAATGAAGATGTGATGTGAAGGCACTGGAGTTTTATATTGAGTCTAGCAGTCGTCATGAATGAGAGGCTTCAAAAACATCCAGCCGAATAGAAGGTGTCCACTGAATCATTTTACCTACCTCCAGCCAGTCGACCAAGTTAATCAATCTGCCACACTCCAAGTGAAGCTTGTATGCTACACAAATATCAGGAGCTGCCCCAGAAATGGATTCTGCATCACATTTCAAGGAGTCATCCTGAAAAGCAAAATTCACAATCAAAAATAGGTGCCAGGTATCTTTCACTGACATGGTAATGATGCCCTCATGTCAGTAATAGCTGGTGTACTAAAATATACACGGCAGCTTCTCGACATCACAGTAATAATGCAGGCATAATCTGCCCACAGCTGTGTTAAGTGAACCTTAAAAAACTGACAATCTCCTAACCACCCCCAATGTAATTACAGCAGGCCAGGGAGTCGCAAGTAGAGATGTGCAATTGTTCCAGTTTATGGGGCTATTTTCTTTGTTTTTTCTGGTCTATTCCATTTTACAAGAGCAATTTTCTTCCTTGTCTGGCTCACTGGAATAAATGAAAAAAATCCCCTTTTTTATGGAGAAAACAACTATCTCAGATAAAGACAGCCAAGCTAAACTTCATGTATGTGTCCAGTTATTTCTTACTGTCCGGATACCCTTAGGATTCCAAAGTAAAAGTTCCTTGGACTGAGCTCTCTGATAGTGGTCCAGCTATCCTCTCCAGGAGCTGTAGCTACCATCACTATCCTCTTTATAATATTTTTTTGGAGCCACAAGGAACTGTACCAGGGAAGTTAGCATGACTTCTAATGCTTGCTCTAAAGTTATTTCAGTACAAAATCTTGGCTATTTCTGTAGTACTTCATAGCAATTTCTAAATGTTTTGCCATCTGTGTACTAGCAAAGTCATATTTGCATCAGTGTGGCTGTAACTGCTCTGTCACATTCCTCTAGTTTTGTTGGCAGCAATGCAAGAGTAGATTGCCTATGGCTCTTCTAGATTGTTCTTTCCTAGTTTGGCTCCAGTCTAGGAATTTGCTAATGGTCTTTCATTCAAGTGATATGAGGTGCAGATTTGCTTAGCTTTCACGGGGATCAGCTGGGGTCATCAGCTGCCCCTGCAGTAGACATCTCCTATTTTATCATAATTTTCCAATGTTAAATCATATGTAGAAATATTTCAGATATTTCCCATTTAATGAGTTAGAAAGTTTCTGCAAAAGTAATGCTACTGTAGTACCAAAGAAGCCTCTTGTTTTGTATTTAATGTTATTTTTGCTGTAGATTTTGCATAGGGTCACACTCCTGCACTTTCAGGAAAATGTTACAATCAATCCTTAATAAGTGAAGACAACGAAGTACTTAATACATTGCTGAGCTGTTACAGCTTCAACCAGTCATGTGGAAACGGTGGAATGAGAATGGACAAATTGACTAAATTCTTCCAAGGAATGGCACTTTCAATAGTTTGCATATAGTTCTTTTGTTAATAAGGTAGATCTTTTTTACTGGACAAACTATATCTATTTCACAAATCTTGCAGAGTGTTGTTTTGAGCTCTACCTCTTTGTAGTTAAGAGATATTTATCACTTACGATATGAACTTTTACCCTAGTTTATATAACTAATAAAAGAACAGACAGCAGGTCTCAAACTGAAAAATATGTTGTTCATACTACTGCTAAAGGAGAATATTTGTAGCACAGGTTTGAAATGAGTCCTTGGTGCTCTCTATGTTTGGTGCCTTTTTTGCAAGTGTTTCATTACCTCAACCAGATAACATCAGTGCAAGTGGGGAGTGGGGTTTGCGCTCGGTTTATATTCTAGAACATGGAATATACTCAAAACATAATTGAGAAACTACTACTGTTGATAGTAAAAGCATCAACATGCACAAGAAATGTATCAGATGTCATTTCTAGATCTTTTTTAAGCAAATAACTGGAAATCAAATTATTGTCTGTACCTTCCACTGCTTGTATTGCACTTAGTAAATTATACAGCATTATATAAGATTTATTACACTATATAAAATCATAATATTATGAAAGAAGGAAATATAAATGGCCATACAGATCTTTTAAGTGGCTTTCCCTGAGGATTGGTTTGTATTCAACTGCTTGATTAAATAAGAGCCACCTTAGTGTGGTGGTTAAGGCAACAAGTCAGAAACTAGAAGACTCTGCCCACTGTCCCCTTTTCTGTTTCTATGTTCTTGAAATACTGGATAGAGAAATTAAATAAGATGAGAAGATTATGGGTGCAAAGATTTAAAAAGAGGCTTATAAAGAGCCTTTTCAGATCACATGGTGTTGATTTTAGAAGATCCTTTAAAGGGAATTGAAATATTAATGAGAAAACTGAAAGAATTTGATGCATTAGCAGGTTTTAAGATGTTCAATATAGGATCAAATAGAACTGATGAATAAAACAAGTTTCAAGGTTCAGAAGAAAGTAAAATACTTGGGTAATAATATGACAAATATAAACTGTATGCTGTTTCAAAACAGTTATAGAATGAAGTTGAAAACGATATTGTATATACTGTTTTAAAGAAGATACTGTATGTATCTTGTTAAAGAAGAAAAGAATTGTCTTTGTTGGGAAAAATTTCTGTGACTAAGGAATATTTTGGCTAGAATGCTATTTTTGTTCCACACAATACCCATTTTGACATTTGATGTGTCAATTAAGAAACGACATATCTAAATTTGTGTGGCATGAGAAAAACCTTGAGTTAAATATAAGGCATTACAAGCTGTAAAAGACAGGATTGCATTTACCTGATTTGAAATTATACTTTGCAGCTTGTTATTTAGTTTGATAAAAGAACGAATGCTGTTGAGAAACAAGTTAGAAGGAATTACTTGAGATTTGGATTGCATTGAAGCTTACACAATGCCAAAGCTGGGGTTAATATAGGCTTTAAAAATCATTTTGTTAGATGTGCCACTTCAGTATCTGGAATTGATATAAATCTAAGTTATGCCCTAAAATTATCTTTGTTCAAGAATATTCAGAGAGGGATCTTACTTTTGAGTAAACATGGTATTTTAGGAGGTCTGTCTTTCTGGAAAATTGACTGGGAAGGGAATTGAGTTAGAACAATATACTAAACATTTTGGAAGAGCGATGAAGCATCTCACATTGTTTAATGTTGGGGTTTTAAGGTTTTTTTGGGGGGTGTCAAAGGAAATGAAATAACTATCCACTGTAGAGGTTATAAAAGCTGACAAAGTAAATCTCAGAGTGATCATGAGCCTGGATAATTACATCCCCAGAGTCGTCAAATTATTTTTTAATTGATAATAAACAGGTCATGAAATTCATTAACAGATTTGCACATATTAACATGTGCAATGACATATCAAAACAGATTTATATTTCAAAACTGTATCCCATTGAGAGTTTAAATTATCTAGCAGCATTTCAAGCAGTGGAATGCTGTGAGATTTACTCATGTTAATCCCAATAAAGAACATTATTTTAAAAAAGAAAACTCCAGAAATGGGAACCCTTGTTAGAAATGAGGCCACAAGACTATTGCCTTGTTCTTATTTCCTACCTTAAGATAGAAGTATGGATTGTTAAGAGCAGTGTGAAGAGCAACACGTGGGGTGGCATTCAAATGCTCTCGGAGGGTATTAGCTGCATTGAAATACATCACCTCATGCAGTGTTTGCATCTCTGCAGGTGCAAGGTAATTCCTAAAATAGCACATAAAAAATATAAGAGAGAAGGATATTAATTGAATTCAGCTCCTAATTCTATCATAAACCTCAGAAAATAAGCAATGTCTGTATTTTGTGCTCTGGCATCATTTAACATCCACTTTTAGCTTTAAGTGTTAAAGGTTTTTTAATTGTAGACTTCGCAGATATCACTACCTCTTTTTTAGAATTTCCTACACCCCATTGACAATTTAAATTAAAACAGAAACATTCAACAATCATTGATAAAATCATCCAGTGATACCAAAGCCTACGTGTTTCCCATTTTCACTATATTCTTTTCAGATTTTAATTCTATTATTCACTTGAAGCAACTGCACATTGAATCAAGGTTTTGAAAATTAGTTTGACTCTAAAATCAGAATAATCACTTTTCGGCCTATGGAATCCTGCAATATATTAATAAACTCCACATATTTCCTCTGTTTCTATTCTTTTTTGTTTAGCTTTCTCAATGTTTTTTTGCTTATAGTATTTTTTAAAATATAAACATATCCTAGTAGACTGTTCATAAGTCAAACGTAGACTGGAAACAAGTCACACTTAAAACTATTCAGCCATAGCTTAAAGTTACTATAATATACATTTGTTTACTTCTAGCATTGGTCATAATTCCTAATTTAATGAAAAAATTAATTAAAATAGGTTTGCATTGTACTCAAATAATGTATTCGGTCTATACAAGACACGGTAGAGTTTTAAGTCAGTTTCAAACTACACTCTAAGAATTAAATAGGAACTGTAGCAGTTCATTAAACAATATTGTTACAACCCTCATTCCCAACAACAGTGGTTCTCATAAAAACAACACTGTAGCTGTGCCTCCAAAATACTGTAAAAATATAATTCCACCATGCAAAGCCACCACTGAAAAGACTGTCTGTATTATCATCAAATTAATATTTGTTTAACAGGGCAAAATATGCAGCAAAGAGATTGTTTGCAGCTTCTGAAATTCTTGGATGTGCTCTCTCTGTCTTCAAAAATTTTACCATGAAATTATAAAGTTTAATACGACAAGTAGAAAATTATTAAATACAAAAGGAATAATCATCTAACCCCATATGATTCACGTTAAATTAAAATGTTAATGAAATTAAAATCAAATTTATTGATTGCCTTGGTCCTGCTCATTTCTTTGTCATAGTATTTTATTTGGATTGCAATCTCCTCCATGTCACTTAAATTTAAAGGGCAACCCTTATTCTAAACATTTTTTAAAAAAAACTACTTCTGTGTAGGGCCAGAAGTGAACTCAGCAACTGTGTAGACTTGATTGGTGGCAGACATCCAAAAACTTAATCCCAAACATTTTTGGCAGGTTGGCCAATCTGCAGCCCCAAACCATTTCTTTCTAATTTTGGTGTATGCCATATTGAAGTGGAAATTTAACAAAAAAGCTCAACACAATTAAAACAACAAAAGATCTTATTATTTCCCTTCCCCGCCCCATCCATCAGTCAAGCCCATAGGGGAGAAATGAAAAAAGGGAGCAGATAAGGTTTATTCTCCATGTTATAAACTGCAATCCATTAAATTCCACCAGCCTTTTCCTACCAGTAAAAGTATTATGTAGAATTGTGCAACCCTTTCTATATTAGTCATGCTTTGTCATTATTTGGTAGTACGGCATAGGCAAACAATAGTCCTTACCAATTTATTTGCAGACCCAAATTCTCAATTCCACAAACTTTCTCCCCCACCTTGGAGAGGTTGTGACAGACAAAATGGATTTCACAAGTTCCTTAGAAAAAAGCAATGCTCACCTCACAAGGTCATCTATAAAGTCAACAATTTCAAAACGGAGCATTTCAAATGTTGTTAGTTTCTTTACTCTCCTTGACTCTTTCATCTCCAACAAAGTCTACAACACAAACAGTACTAATAGGTATTTCCACATTATGTACTAAGCAGATATTTTGCATGTGTGCAGTCAAATGCCTTAGTGTGTCCTTTGAATTACTTCTTCAACTGTTTAAGGAATAAGACTATTCCTTAAATTAGAACCAGTTGTTCTTTTGTAACTATTGTTCATACAGAAATGGAAAGATGTTTTTATCAATCTAGAGTTGATTAAGGTGTAAGATTATAATCTGGGACACTTAGGCTCAAGTCCATCTCTAGCCATGATGTGTGATTCTGGGACTGTTACTATTTCTCAATCAAAACCACTGCAAAAAGTGGCTAATGTGGGAAAACCTGGAGAAAGTACCATATAAGTTACCTTAAGCTCCTGCAGAAAAGGTGGGACATAAATATAACAAAAGCAAACAGATCTATAGAAATACTAGATGATTTTTAGATATTAAACGTACCTATTAGTTACACAACTCTTTTACAACTAGAGCAAACACCACAGAGCGATCTAAGCAACCATTTTAATTCTGCTTAGTTTGATTTACTTTATTGAACATCATAGTTGGCCAGTCAGGCAAAGGCTGTCTCTCCATTTCTCCAGTTACTTGATTATAGAAGAATTGGAGCTGTTACTATTACTCTTACTGGACTGACTGTTATATCTTTATATGTGCATGAGATATAATCAGAAAATCTTGTTAAAAAACCATGGTAATTAACGCAGAGACATACACATATGCATGGGCACACTTCATCAATGTCCTTCCTTTTGTAAATAAAGTTAAGGACTAACTAGTAGGGCAGGAAGAGGTGGAGAGGGAATCAGAAAGACAGGAATAATTTTACAAAATAAAATTGAAACTGTGATCTGAGAACGAGTTAACTTGCATATTTCTAGATATGCAATAACACATGGGCATTAAGATAATTCAGAAATAATGAAACAGGCATAGTAAAGAACAAGGGATAAACACTGTCTGGAGAAGCATCTCTTTCCATCTTGGGATACATTAAAATTCTAATATTGCATTTGGTTCATGATGAAATTTCTTTGATTGGTTTTGATTTCAGAGGGCATATATATATATACCAGTCAACTCATTAATAATATTAGAATTGCAAAGTCAACAGTTAAATATGCTGACCTTTTGAAGATGATACAGATCTGTTTTCTTCTGAAGCTCTTCCAGTGAGGATATGGATTTTTCTTGATCACCACTAGCTTCTGTGATTTATATAAGAAAAACAGCAAGTATAACTATCATCCATAAAGGATCCACAGAGAAAAGAAGCAGCTGTATGCACTACGTGAAAAACAAGTAGGATTTGGTTGGACTTAGACATATATTCAGCAAAAAAACCATCATATGCTTTCAGAGGACTTCCATTGAAGGTGATATTGGAGATGGCAATTGAACAAAGAATGCCACTGGGATCTAGGATTTAGTAGGCAATTTCATGCACATAAATGCAAATCAAGATCAAATCCAGCGTGTTTTGAATTTTTATTATTATTATCTTCTACCCCTCCTCTCTTCTGGCTTCCTACATTCAAACAAAATAAGATTAAGAATTTACTCAAAGAAACATGAGAGATAAAATGAAGCAACACTGTGAAATCCCTCTGCAACACTTAATTCCATATTAAGCCATGCTGGGCAGATTCTCAGAAATTACAAAATTCAGTTCAAATGCCTTCTGGGCAGCTTTAGTTACTGTTTTTAACACAGAGAGACTTCTTCTTTGACTGTATGTGCACTGTTTAAGACAATAGAGTCTAAAAAATGGTTCCCAATTTTTTTCAGTCCACCGCCCTTGGTGATACAAATTCATCCTCAGTGCCCCCCACCCCACCCCCTATAAATAGCATTATTCTGAATAGCACACACACAAACACAGACATGCACACACAAATAAAAACATACCTTCTCACACTCCACTTCCCTGTCACTGCTCGCTCACCAGCTCGCCTAACTCAGGACTGAGCTCTGAATGCTCCTGCGGGGTGGGCCAAGCTCTGGGTGCTCCGGGCGCTCCCTCAAAGCAGGCTGAGCTCTGGGCACTCCCGTGGGGTGGATCAAGCTCTGAGCACTCCCACGTGGTGGGCCAAGCTTTGTGTGCTCCTCCAGGGCGGGCTGAGTTTCGGGCACTCCTGTGGAGCGGACCGAGCTTTGGGTGCTCCCGCGGGGTGGGGTAAGCTTCAAGTGCATAGTCCAAGTCTGGGACGCTCCCTGGCCTCTTAGCGCCCCCCTGCCACCGCCCTGGCCTCCCATCACTCCCCTAAACCATCCCACCGCTCCCCAGAGAGTGGTACCGCCCCCTTTGGGAACCACTGGTCTAACTGAATTAACATAAAACACAAATGCAATGCACAGAAACAGCTCTCTGACATATGTGTGCAAGATTTTTTATCTATTACTGATCGTTTTGTTCCCTTAGAAACCCATGCTTGTAATTTTATCTATATACCTGAACCTGAAACTATTTCTGAAATTATAATCCTATTTTTTTTAAATGTACTTATTGACTGCCTAATTCTTGTAACCTTTCCTAAATCTTTATTTCTTACAACTCAATGTACCTGTTCTTCTGGAATATGCAATACTGTAACAGGCAGAAAAGAGCCAATGAGAAATCTACAAGCTTTTTTATGCCTTCAGAACTGACCAAATAAAAAACGGGGTAAGATTTTCAAAGAAAGGAGGAAAAGGCAAAAAAGGCTGTGGGTGACTTTTCAGTTCATCACCATTTTCAGCTGATCTCCAACACACTAGCACAGCAAGGGAAACCTGAGTTTGGGAATCCCCTCAGGTGTTTTATTGTATAACATGTAATTAACACCTCATGCAATTCCATTAAATATGCCAGGAAGAAAAATGGTGGTGACAGAATTACCTGAAATCAGAGTTCAATAGATCCATGTAGGCCTCTGAATCTATTTCCCCCCCTCCCACCATTGCACACTTGAACACAAATAAGAGCATCACTCAGCAAACATCTACCCAGTCTTTTTCTGAAGATGCTCAGTAAAGGAGAGGCCACTGCTTCCCTGGAACTCAGGGTTTCCCAACGATGACAGCTTTAAGGCAAGTGAACTTCAACTCTCAGAATTCCTCAGCCAGCCATAGTGGCTGGGGAAATCTGGGAGTTAAAGTCCACCCGCCTTAAAGCTGTCAAGGTTGGGAATCCCTGCTGTAACTGGTTCCACTGATGATCTGCTATTACCATTATGAAATATTTTCTTACCTTCAACCACAACCTGCTTTTTCATGTAAATCAATTGTTGATTATTTGTCTTTCTTCAACTTCTAATCTGGCATTCAAAACCTTTCAGTTTTGCAGAGTATGTTTTTGTGCGGACATGACTAATAACAGCAAAAACAATACAACTATTTAGCTAAAAGCCTGTGTTCCTCAACAATTGTCACTTTAAAATGCAATCCATTATGTTGCAATCCATCCACTATTGTCTCAATCCTCAACCTAATGGGCTAAATTCAAAATTAACAAGTGGACTTCTATTTTACTGCTTGGAAGTCTAAAAAAATCTTAAGGGACCAGCCAATTTATTCCTTACTTGTTCTCATAAAGCTGGGGATTTCTTTTTATAATGAAAGTATTTTCTACATCTGTTCATGAGTATGGCTGCAGAGAATAACAATGGAATTAAAATATCTAAGAAAACTTCAGGTACCTTCAAGATTTTTAAGAAGATGCACATATCTCTCCAAATTTTCTAAAGCCTTTCTAAGACACTTTGCAGAAGAGGCTATAAGAATGTCCACACATTTTTCAAGAATAGCCACCAACTCATCCTTGGCCAACATTCTAAAAAAAAGGAACCAAGAATATGAAGAATTTACTATAGAAAAAAAGTTACAGTGAGATAAATGTAGGAAAACATACAACAAAAGATAAAATCTCCCTCAAACTAAGTTTGATGACTGGTGATTGCACATCATAACCACGACACTATCTTAGCAATATAGAAATAATCAGCCATCATCTTCCATGTTTTTTTTCAACTTCCTGATCTAGGCTACATTCCTGGAATTTCCTAATGGCATCTGATTCAAACAGCAACCAAATCTAACCTTGCTTAGCATTTCAAGATCAGCCTAAGCTAGATCTGCTATCTAACAAATGTACAGTACGAGAGCCATATTTGGCTTACATTCTCCAAAGATAAAACTCTTATTTAGCATTATATCTGCCCAACAAAACAAAAATTTGATAAATCTTAATAAATACTATAAAGACAAAACAAAAAAGCAGGTTAACATTTAACAGATGCAGTGTGAACACAACATTCGGCTTTGCTTGTCTTTGTTCTGAGTCGGACACAGAAGCCCATCTTAGATTATCTGGGAGAAGTATGAGTCAGAGAAGGAGATGGAGAGGATTCTTATCACTACGAGATCTGCCACTTGTATTTTAGACCCATGCCTCTCTTGATTTGTCAAGGCCTCCCAAACAATTGGTTGGGTCCAAATAGTAGTGAATATGTTTTAATGAGAATGGTTCTGTCTGCCTTCTCAAGAGGCCATTCTTGGTCCAACTTTATTGGACAACTTTTGTTCAGTATCCAGGATCATTCACTCTATAAGTCTTTTTATCCAGGCCCTAGATGAAGTAGATTAGTAGATTATCTGGACTTTTTTCAGTCACGATCCAGACTGGGTTATAGTAGAGATTGGTCACACATGTGGATGACCTTTGAAGGTCTGGGGTTGGAGGTGATACGTCTATCCTGACTCTCCTGGATATCTCAGCAGCTTTTGGTGTCATCAACTATAGTAGCTTTCTGGAGCAATTCCTAAGGTTATGAGCAGAAGGGAAGGGCACTGTTTTGCAGTAGTTCTCCTTCCGTAGTCGATTCCAGTCAGTGTTACATTACAGAAGAGAACGTGAATATATACTGATGCAAAAATAAGTGAAAGCAGCATTATCTCAAGCATTACTTTCAAAAGATGCTTTGATTATCCAAAGAAAACATAGACATGGAATGTATCAGAACATACTTTAAGTGCCTGTGACATCAGTACAACCTAGTTTTAAAAAAATGAGGAATAGAAGAAAGACACCCCAAGGTATTTTTCATTTGGATTCACCCTTCCTTTCTTCCCACCACCTCAAGGTTGTCAGGATGAAATGTAAGTAATTACATAAATTAAAATGAATTAGAACGCCTTAGAAATACTACCGTGTTTCCCCTAAAATAAGACACTGTCTTATATTAATTTTTGCTCCCAAACGAACGCTAGGTCTTATTTTTGGAGAATGCCTTACTTTCAGGGAAACACAGTAGATCGCCACCCCCGGCCCTGAATAACACCCGGCTCCTCCCTCCCTGCTATACCCGGGCGCTCTTTACCTCAGCCAGATGGCTGCAGAAAGATCAATTCGGCTGAAAACTCCAGGGTGCTTTCAGTCAGTCGTAAAATTCGTGCGCTTACAGTAAAGTGCTTTGGGAGCCTGAGGGTAGCTTTGAGTGGTTTCCGGTAGCGCTTTACAGCTGACTGAAAGCGCCCTGGAGTTTTCAGCCGAGTGGGTCTTTCTGAAGCCCTCTGGATCAGGTAAGGAGCGCCCGGGTATAGCAGGAGGGGGAAGCCGGGTGTTATTCGGGGGTGGGGGTGGCGATCTATCGTGTTTCCCCGAAAGTAAGGCATCCCCCGAAAATAATATTTTCAGAGAGGTCTTGTTTTCGGGGGATGCCTTATATTCCAGCGAGAGGCAAAAATGTAAGTAGGTCTTATTTTCGGAGGATGTCTTATTTTCGGGGAAACACGGTATATATGTTCAGAGGTGTATAAAGGAAATCATGTTTGAACAATTAGGTTTTGCTGAAGTTTCCATTCTCTACAATCCCCTCCACAAGATCTCCAAGCTACACCTGACAGTCAGAGAAAACTTGAAAATACAAATTGGGTTGTATTATTCTGCACTGAAAAAAGCTGGGACCCACTGCTTTTTCTTTCTACTTTCCACTCCGTTCCCTTCCCCCCCGCCTTTTCTCCTTTCCTTCCTCCCTGATCTTAGTTTCCATTTATATTTTATGTTATATTATTAGAAACTCTAATAAATATTTTATATTATAACAAACCCTAATAAAATTAATTAAAGAAATACTAATTGGAGGGCTTCAGTTGGTGCTGAAATTACAAAATGAGAAAACGTGAAAAAGGAACTATTGCAGAAACATAAATATTTTTCTCTTTGTGCAAAATATTCCTGGATCCAAGTCCACGGTATTTCAGGTTTTCTTTTTAATACTTGAATGAAATGTCTACTTAATTCCACTTCTAAATAATCTTTATAAAAATCTATTGGGCAAAAGTTCCCTGTCCATAGAATTATAATTAGCATAATACAAAATGAAAAGAAAAATAATTGGAGAGGGAGGGAAAAAGAATTACTCAGATTCTATAATCAATTCCTGAAATCACATTTACAGTACTTATCCCATCCCTCCATCTTACATAGCCACCCATCTGGCAAATGTGACTCATCTCAGCATCAGCATCTTGTCCTATCAGGTATGCTTTCCTGTCTTTGAGAGCACACAAATTAAGACATCTCAATATTAGCTATAGAAATAATGTCTAACAGGGCAGAACATATTTCTGGACTATATACACATGTGACAGAGGTCAGCCTGAGTGGTATACTGAGCGTCATAACTACCAAAAATAGAATCTAAATGAAATGTGGTATTGTATATAATTGTCTATTAATATGATTTTCTTTTCCTTATTAATAATGTGGTATTGTATATTGTGTATAATTGCTTAATAATATGGCTTTTCCTAACTCTTTCAATAAGATATGAATTGACAAAAAAAAAGATCCTGAGTGTCATAATGATTCAGGTTTAAATTTCCACATTTTTATTTTAATCACGGCTTAACTGAATTCAAAGAGTTGCTTCACTGACTCCTTGGAGAAAGGACTGAGGGATAATAATTTAAGCACACCCATGAGCTGAATAGTTTCATCCAAGGATCAAGCAGTCTGACTGCGGGGTGGGGAGCAGTAGAATTTTGCTGTGCAATCCAGCTGGCAATCTCACTAAAAAGGACAGGCATTAAATTAAAAACACTTCTTTTATATACGAAACAATATGACCAGTTGCCAAAATAACAAAATGAAACAACCGCAACAACAAAATCTCAAACCACTACCCCTCTGGCAACACATTCTCAACCCTACCTTCTTCTTAAATAGCTAATGGAGACTTCAAATAGGTCTTGAACACAAGAAAGAAATGGAAAGAGAGCTACCTCACCAGCTGCATGGCAGACTCATATTCCTCTCTTTCCCATACTCCTTTTTCCAAACATGCACAATACAGCTCTCTGATCTGTAAAACAGGAAACGTTTCATAAATATCAAATTAATGAAATGTTCATTTTTACCAATTTGTTACTTACAATAAAAACCTTATAAATCGTAAGGCTTCATCGATCTCAGATGTGGAAAACAACTCCTACACGTTCCAGGAGTGTTAGTTCAATAATAATAAAGAAGATAAATACAATTAATGTGGACAGAGTCACACTGTAAAAATAAACTGCTTTCACTGCCTTGCAATAAATGCAGTTTTTAATTATCTCTTTCCCACCCTGGGATATATTTTTCACTATTTGCTTCTCAGAAGAAGCCAGGTCAATTTGACTAAACCTAATTATTTCAATGAAAGTACTTTCAGGGCCCTTTTGACTTTGAATATATTGAGTGGCCTGGCAGTAAAAAAGACTGAGTGTTGTTCTATCTTACTGCAGTACAGACAAAATAAAGAAAAAGCAGCAGGATTGCAAACCAAATTCAAGATTTTGAAATATTAGACATAAAATAAAGGGCACGTACTTGTTTGCCTAATGGATACTTTGGGAGAGAAGATGTGAAAGCATGAAGACACCGCAAAATTGGGAAATAATTTTCATGGTAACTATAGAGATCTTTTAGCAATCTTTGTGTTGTTTCCTAAAATTATAAAGGAAATGTCTGATTAGTCATTTACTCATTACAAACCCATTTTACAAATTGCATTGCTATTCTATATTCTACCCAGAAGTAAACCCAATTAAATTGAATGGGATTTATTCCCAGATACATCAGCAAGCAGATGGCACTCCACTCTGCCATACGGGGTCTGGAGCATGTCTCCTGCTGGATCTCATAGGATGGAAATAAACAATTATGAAGAGACAGACGACTATCAGCAACCTCTTAAAGCAGTTGCGCCTTTTGGGGGGGATCATGACACCACTGTTTACAGCTATAGTGGGATGCCAGGAAAAGATATGTTTAGTTGAAGGAAATGCTGACAGATGCTATGCCCAATTCAATATACAGCAAGTCCTTTCCCATTAAATCTATAGCCCAACTAATTAGGATCCTTGGGTATCAGTAACACAACGACACAGGGACTGATTGTCTGAGGTACTGCCTTTATTATTTCTACCAGCCTGGTATGTAGGTGCATTCCAGATCCCATTTATTAAATGTTGCCATCTTGTGGGACCAAGAAGGTGAACCTTCTCTATTGTGCCCAGCCCCCATTCGGAACAGCATCTCCCTTCAAGGAAAAAGGATGAAACTCACTCCTCTGTAGTTCTGGAAAGCCTTTAAAGCCTGGTTCTTAAACTTGGGATTATGTTATTTGGAGTGGCCCCTGGCATGTCATATAGCTGGTTTTAGTTCAGGCGGTCTTGCTTTGTTCATGTTGTTTTAATTATGCATTAGATTTTGCAATCTGCCCAGCGTCTATTGGAGTCAGCAACCATAACAAGTTGAAATAATTGAAAAACTCTTAAACCTCCTAGGTGATGGTTTTTTTTAACATCCTAAGCATATGACTTATTTATAAGGCCCTGGCTTATAAATAAGTCAGTTTAATTGATAAGCATTTTATTAAATACAACTAAGGTGAAACAAATGCCCTCTCTTCATACTTGCTACACAAGTAGTAGAATTTGCTTTATTTAGGGATCTAAGATGCATTTTCATTTGGAAGCTGAGACAAAGAGATTTCCTTTATGTTACAAGTGAAAGCTTAAGAGGGGAAGGTCATGAAAAAAAGAAGAGAGAAAAGGGGGATGAGATGTAAAAGATTATCAATAAAAATTTGAAAGTTAGAGAACCAGTTAGTATCCCTATCCTTTCACAAAGCCTGTACAAAAGATTCGCACTGAATGATTTTCAAGCTTCTAACAGCTAAATTAAATTATTCTACTTGAAAAAATCCCAATTTATTTTAGTGACTCCAGTGCTAATGGAGTTACAAGAAAATTCTAACTATTCCATATACATTAACAGTATCTTGTTGTAATTCTATTGAGTTTAAGTATGCATTTAATTAATGTAGTAGAGTTAAAATTACTCAGTGTTATAATAAAACGGGACAATAAAAAGTACAGTAATTCACAGAAAAGGCAAGCGTTTGGTAGAAGCTAGACATCTGTTTGTTCCAGTAGACATAAACCTATATTGTTCTATCCCATACATTTCATTTTGCCACTCTGATGATTTAAGGAGAAAATCCATCTGTACATCAATTTCCCTAAATTTAGTGAAGAGATCCAATAGATCATTTTGTGCTATGATGAACTGCTAATGCTAAAGTGCTGGATTTTTTGGGGGTGGGGTGTTATGTTGTAATGACACTGAAATAGATCAAACACAATTTCTAGAGAAGGAAAATTTAACTGTTTTGGGAAAGTCTTACCTAACAGATTTTTTCTTTCTAATAGAAAAATGTAGTATTAAAACAGTGGTGCTTTTACTGCTACTGTTGCTATACGGTTTCTTCACAGGTGAATAATATTTCTAGATCAATATTAACTGAAGCCTCCGCGAAATAAGAAAATGGGTTTTTTCCCCCAGAAACAATGCTTCATTTTTATGAAAAAAGAGCACAATTTTTATGCATAATAAACCTAAAGCTCGGAGACCATTTTTCATCATGATTTTTTTCTTGTGGCTATTTGGTTTTATAACATATTTGTCTGCTCAGATTGAGCGAAATATAGACACATCACAGAGAGATGTATTTGTAAGATCAAATCTTGGATTTTACTAGCTCTTATAAGTTCATTTTTCAATAGTCTCTTTTACATCATTAATATTCAAAACTCATCATTATATAAATATATATTTCTATGTCTGAACATTTAGCTTCGGAAAATCCAGTGAGACGTGCTTCTAAAAAACATGCCAAGTATTAACTGCAAATATACAATGCTTTGTTTTAAACAACAGACAGGTTCTATTAATTGAATCCACCTCTTAACACAATAGTCCAAGTTTTGGCATGTCAGTGATCAAGAAGTCTTGTGTTTATACGTTCCCCTCTTCCTCATACATCCCAATTTATTGAGGTTCTTCTCCCTTAGTGCAAACAATAGGCTGTCATCACATCTAACCAGCAAGCCAATTTGTCAATAAGTCACGGGACAGCAGTATGCAAAGAACAAAGATCATGCAGTTTGGCACTGCAACTCAGTAAGTCCATTTAAATTTAACTTCACGATTATTTTAATGACAGCAGGGGACTCAGTGACTAGGATCACATCTGAAAGCTATGTTTAGTTAATTGTACCTTATGAATGGCTATTGATCGGGCTTGTATTACACGGTATGGTTTACAAATCATAATAGTTGGGTTCATGTATCACAATAAGACATAAAAAGGCAAACCTACATTGTGGCTTAGTTTGATGAATAAACCTAATCAGGACATATGCATCATGCTAAAAGTATTTTTAACAATGGTTGTTAGGCAAGCTATAACGCCTGGGGTCACACATTGTACTATACTAAGCCAAACCCAAAACAATCCATGTTTGGCTTAGTATGACTTATAAAGCAGCTAGTTTAGTTTACTATTTTAAATCGAAGTGCCATGCTTGTCTTAAAATGCTGTTAGCTAACTTAATGGAGAATAAAAAGATAGACACATATTGAGTAATGCAAGGATCTTGTAGAAATGAACTTAAATGACCTATCGTTCACAGTGGTTGTTTTCAGCAATTCAAAATATGGATTTTAAACAGCTTCATCAGTACCAGCTGCCTTTGAAGTCCTGATATAAAGTTGATTTTTGTTTTGCCTTTTGTTGTTCCTGTATCTCTTTGAATCTCGTGTTAATTTCTTTATTTGTCATTGAAATATGTTCCATTTTAGAATAATGATCATAGCAAGTAAATTATAGTAGTCATTTTATGCTCACCAATCTGCTGTTCAGTTTTTAAATTTTAAAGGACACAGCATGTGAAATCTTTTCATTTTCCACAGTTAAAGTTAAGAAGAAAACAGAATGCAACATTCAGTTACCAGTCCCTGAATCCATACAATATCCTGCACATTTTCCTTAAGTCTCAAAATCACCAATGGGCAAATTCTTCTCTTCAGATATGTTGAACAAGTCCCATCAGCCCTAGCACGGGTGGTAAGTAGCAAAAGATGTCAGGAAGTTTGCTTATAAGTATTTTAGGCTGTTTCTCTTTTCAGTCTCTCATCAAAGGAAATTAGCCTCTTGCTTTGGAATTCTTCTCTATAAGGTGTTTTTTCCAGAAAGCATGGCAAAATTTAAAGCAGTCATCATAGTAGCATGTTTTGTTTTTTTAAACAGATCTATTTTTGGAAGTACGTTTTTTCTTTTAAACTAGATTGATATGTACTTATTCCTAATGACTAACAAAAATTAATTATGTGTGAGGGAACAGAGACCAATAGTTCAAGAATTAGTGTAGAGGATGCATAGTATCTCTGTAATAACAATATAATTTCATAATGTATCGTTTTCCATTTTATAGGAATTCTGAGTGGCAAACCTGATTCTTCCACTTAATTCTCACAACGAAGCAGTTCTGGAAGACGTGAGGAATGAAATGAAGGCACATATATATATAAATCAAATTCTAGGTGTTATACAGACATATTGCTTAAATGAAATAAGAAACACTGTGGAGTTTTGTTAGTCCTAGAATTTACCTTTAAACATTCATCATCTGTCAGCAATGCAGCTTGCTTTTCTACTTTCTGGCTTTCGACAAACCTGAACAGAGTAAAAGGAAAAGCTAATTTCAAGCCTCTAATTTACCTCTGGTTAATTTCCAACTTGTTAATAGTAATTCCAATATGAATCATATGATGAAGAAGAGAGGGGGCCCAGATAGGAGGAATCAGGGATATTCCTATCCTTCTGAACTTCTGACTACAAGTGTTCTGGGAGAAATTTTTTGTGGAGGAGTTTGGTTTTTTTTTGCAGTTCCTCACCGAATTCAACTCAATTCCAAAATCAGTATTTCTTCTGCCGGCTTCTCCAGCCACACCATTCAAAAGTTTCAGATGGTCCAGAATACAGCAGCACATACAGTATTGGGCTCTCCTACCACAATTATACATGCCATCTTCTAGAAAGCTTCCAAATGCAATTTAAAGTACTAGTTATCAACCTTAAAGCCCTGAAGAGCACAAAGCCAGATTTCCACCAGATCTGACATGATGGGCATGTTCTGGATCCCTCTTGTGGAACAGCGTCATCTAGCAGGGTCCAGGAAACATGCCTCTCTGGTGCGGCACCTGTCTTAGATAATAACTTGTCCCGATATCCAGATGGATCTGCCCTTGATGGCCTTGTAGAGGATCATGAAGTCCTGTTTTTCTCTCTCTAAGCATTAAGGCCTGGATGTTAGCAGAATCAGAATGTACGTTATGTGAATTGGTTATTGTGATTACACTGTACCTTAGTTGTTGCATTATGATTGTTTTTAATACTATAGTTTGTCTTGGTTTATGTTGGTTTTATAATGTTTTTACATATACAGTGTTGTGTTGTTAGTTGATATAGTTGAGATCGATATAGCTGGCTGATATACTTTTTAAAATAAATTAATAAATAATATGAAGAATATTATGTGTATTTGCCCAAGTGTGCAATTTAGAAAATTTAGTTGCCTATAGCATTCACTTCAAATTTTATTTCTTTTATTTTTTTCCTCAAAAAAAAAGATTTAAGAAATGGCAACATAATTAAATGCAATGGCAAGACGTTTAGATAGTTATTTACCTTCTAAAAGATGGCAATCTTCGAATATTTTCAAACTGATTATGTGATAAAAGTTGTAGTCTTTTCTCATATTCCTGCACTTCACAACAAAGCACACTGAGAGGGTGTGAATAAAAATGTTCCAACAGAGACAGCTGTAAGAACAAGGAAGTCCAATTATAAAGTGAAAATTTGAAAGAACACTGATCAAAACAATTCAAATATTATTATAGCTTTTAGAAAAATAAATTCATTCTCCTGAACTGTTATTCTGAAGCTGAAACAGTATGCATGATGACAGGATAAATGATGACAGAATAAATGTGGCTTGCCTCCAGAGGTTGTGTGTGCTTCAACACTGGAGGTTTTTAAGAAGAGATTGGACAACCATTTATCTGAATTGGTATAGGGTTTCCTGCTTGAGCAGGGGGTTGAACTAGAAGACCTCTAAGTACTTTCTGTAATTCTGTTAATATCCACGCATACACATTAATTCAATCAATTGTCAGAAAATAAAAAGTTAGGATAGCAAAATTATAATACAGCATATAGTATGGAAATAATATAGCATGACAAGCTGATTTTAAAATATATGTAAAATTATAACACCATAACATGTAGCTTAACTTACTCTGGACATATTTATTCCTTGTTATATCTATCCCTGTAGCAATTTGTTCCTTAATATAGTGACACAGTATGAGGGTACATTATATGCAAAGTTAGGTTTACAGTCTGATAAGAGGAAAACAAGATAAAACTTATCTTGGCAAATATTCAAATACGCAACAGATGAGAGAAGGACAGCTGCTTTGTAGGCCAACAAAACATGTTAGGTGATTTCTATCCAGGTTGAACGGCAAATTGCAGACAAGTTCTTGAAAAAGGACTTTTGGCTAACTGATCACTGTGGGTAGGCACAGCATAATGTCTGACATAAAAAAAAAAAGACTGCCGAACTAGGGATGTAAGTGTGATTAAAATCTACTTGGTTCCAATCTTCTTTGTGTGTCCCCACACGTGCGCCCACATGCGCACGTTTGAGTCAGTGATGACTCTTGGCAATCATCTGGACTAGTCCTTCCCATATTCTTGGCAAGATTTTGTAAATGGCTTGCCATTGCCTTCTTCTTAGGGCTGAGAGAGGGATTGGTCGAAGGTCATCAGCTGACTTCACGCCTAAGGCGGGGCTAGAATGTCTGGTCTTCAGTTTTCTAGGCTAGTGTCTTTAGCAGTGCATCAAACTGGCTTTCGAGACGTATCTAGGATACTCTAAATGCCCATTGATACATAAAATTAAACCAAGTTCATTCTATTATTTACTATATAGTAATTAATATATAGTAATCGGGTATTAATTACTTAAAAGGTTTGTTTGTATTGTAAAGACAATAGCAGGGCAAGAGAAAAGCCAAGAGAAGCAAGGTTTTGTTTACGTTTCTTTTTTTTAATACAACTAGATACTAGGAAGACTAAAATTAAAACTGAACTAAAGGGAACCATCCTGCTGGGAAAAAAATGGTAATTTGTGTGTGGATGCACAATGGCAGGAACCTTTGTTTAATTGGGCATCATTGTTAATCACCGTCATGACATTTCACTGTGTCAGATACAAGGTATTTTGCTTTTCATTCTTCATGTCAATTCTCTACCTTGTGTTGTGCAGCTAATTCTATCAATGATTACTTCTTTATCTGGAATATTCAACATTCAAACCCATGCAGAGTTTTATTCTGCCAGTAAAAATATTCCAAACTCAGAATAGTTCTTCCGACATAAACCGTGTGTACGCAGTCGATTCCTTCCTCCCTCTGCAGCCCTTGGCATCAGTTTTTCCACCATCCTCCAGAGTTACAAAGAAAGGAAGAAAAGAAATTTCCAATAATCACCTTATGTTCACATTCATCCAACTGAAAAACTTTGCTGAAGCAAAACTTTTCTGCCAATAAGAAATTTATGCTGGACTCAATCTTTAAACTGACATTTTTCAAGATGGATTTTATATACTGGTTGGCCTTGAGTTACAAAGGTTATTGGGACCAACATTTCCATAATCAAGTGATGTGATTGTAAAGCTTGTCAGCCTGAATGAATCTTGTCTAATAGCAGAATAGGCTGCTGCATTTTTCAGTTTCCATTGTCCATTTTTCTGCCTGTTATTTCTGTATTTTCCTTCTTCTAATAAAGTCCTGGGCTGACATGCCTTTTGCATTTTTTGCGAGACAAGGGCGCCACTGTCCCATGTCCCTGAAACAGCAGTGCAGTCCATGGCTGGCTGGGGAATTCTGGGAGTTGAAGTCCACCCACCTTGAAGTTGTCAACATTGGGAAATCCTGGTCTAAGCCATCACACCTGTCACCATGATTTGTAAAGCACAACCTAACATTTCATAAAACACAACCTAGCATTTCACCAACTGTTTTTAAACAGGGACGACAGTCCTATGATTGAATATACAGAAAAATATCTAAAGATTAAAAACTAGATGTCACTGAGAAGTATTGGACCACATACTATTCCCTTTCATATTACTTGTTACTGTGTAGGAAAATAGCTTGTATGCGGGAATATTCAGTAATTCATAGACAGCACCATCATTCATAGTGAAAATTAGACGCAAAGTTTACCAACACTCAGTTTTCTAAAATTAGTCAATTACTTTTACTAACACTTACCTGGAATCCTTTGACAAAATTATGAACAGAGAAGTCATGGTACAAAAATATATTGATTAGCACCTGTAGAACCTTCTCACTAATTTTGAATGGAAATTGGCTTGTCAGAAGTAGCTGATGTAGAAAAAAATTAAACATTAATAAATTATGTACAGTATTTCTGAAATAAGATGATTAATTATTTCTACAGTTGGAATTTTCTAAGTTTTAGAGAGTTTCCATATGAAAAACCCTATAATGATAAATGTTCTCTCTTAAATTCTACAGTATTACTATTTTAGCATGCAACAGAGCAACTTAATTTTTTTAAACAGAGAATGAGATCGAGAAAATGGAGGCCTAGTGGCTTGACAGAATTAAAACCCAAGTCTCTCTGCACCCTGTAATGTCCCATAACTGCATAGTAGTTCTAAGGCAAGTAAACAGTGCAGAAAGTAAAAAAAATTCTTAAAAGGCTATCATACTATGTTCTTTCATTTCAAAAAACTGATTTTGAAATGAAAGAACATAGTATGATAGCCTTTTAAGACACAAATAATTTTAACTGAAAAGGTATGGATTAAACACTATATAAATATCATAAAATCAAAATTCGGTGTTAAATTTCCTTTTTAAAATAGACACATATTTATAAAAATTACATGCCCATTTCACTTCCATTACATCATTTGACGTAGCATCAAATTAACATCGAACTATATAGTGATATTTTCTCTACACATTTTATATTAAAGATCCAGTTGATATTGCCAGATCATCCCTGTACATTAGCCAATCTAAGATCGTTATCTGTGTACCAAATATATTTTAATCTGATAAACCTAGTGCTCACTGAAAATCTAAGAGTAAAATCCAGTATCTGGCAAGCAGAAGACAACTTGTGTAATAGCTCTCCTGCCTGCACCTACAAAATTTGGTCCAGGGTCATGTATCCTCTAGCACAGATACTGAAAAGGAAAAGGAAAAAGAAAACAGAGGGGGAGAGGAACTAAAGGAGAGAAAAAAGAGACCCACATTTTCAGTTCTGTTAATGGAATAAATTGCTGTAATGAATATATATGTATAGAATTCTGATCTACAGTGGCAATTATACACAAAACGTAGTCCTTTTAGGGAGTACTAGTACAGGTAGTCCTTGCTTAATGACCAGTCATTTAGCATCCGTTCAAAGATATGACAGATCTGGTCCAAGCTACCTATGATCTGATTTTGAAGTTACAATGCCTGCAATTCCCCACTCACACCCACCCCAGCATATGAACACAGTTTGGGCACTTGGCAACTAACTGGCATTGATGAATGTTTCTAAGGATCCCATCGTCATATTACTGCACTTTTGGGAATTTTTGCCAATTTCAGGCGTTTACTTCCAGTTTCCAGCAAAGAACTCCCATTGGTGAAAACAGGTTCATTTAACAACCATGGTGTGTGGTTAACAATTGCGGCATTCACTTAACGACTGCTGCACAAAAAAAGGAATAAAACTGGGCACAGTCATGTAGACTGACCTGCTGAATAACTGCCACAGCTTCCAATAATTCCGGGCTCAATTATTGTCATTATTATAATGGGGTTGAGGACAACCTGTACAACTTCTCAAGAGAACTGATTTTTGGTAACAATGACTGGCTATAAACATTCTGGTTTTTAATCAAGAATTTGCTTAGGGTATATGACACCTTTTCTTAAAGCATTACCTTATCAATCACTTTAGTTAAATGTTCTTTGGAAGAAAGAGACTGGAAGAGTTCTATACATAACAAAGAGGACACCGAGTGAGGAAGCAGCTTATGGATGACCATTGGAGATGTAGCTATTCCAAAAATAAGAACCAGTGGAAATTCACGTATACAACGACTAAGGTAAAAATAAACAGTTGGGAAAAATTAAATGTGCACAAGAAAATCAGATGGCATTTGACTTCTTCTATATATTTCAAGTTCACAGAATTTATCAGCAGCACTGTGCTAATACAAACAAGCGACCACCTTGATTCCAAAAACTAAAAAGAGACTTGCTCTTTATATGTAAAGCAGGCATTCTATTCTCCTGATTATTATACATTACGGCGATCTACTGATGTGTTGTATACAAAACAGAAATGCAGGTTGTACAATTCCTTGCAGTCCCAGTCAGAAATCAGAAGCAGAAGTTTTAACAACTATCATACTATACCAACCAGCTGGGTTTAGTCTGAAATCTGGTCTAGTTGAATTGCACATTTGAATACAAAGACTTAATATAATTTATATAACAGGAGACCAAAAGCCTTGACCACTATATAAATCACATCATCTTCATATCTGCTAATTTTAATAATGTGTCCTGTTTCCTTTATTATGAAGAGTAACAATATACTTTGCAGCACAGAGCAAATTTTTGGCTTGTGAATATTTTCAAGAATATGTTTACTGTGATAAGATTACAAACGGCATGCCCATTACTATGGAATTATGATATGATAAGCTAGTTAAGAGCCTAATCAAAATTACAGGATTTCATTCTTTATTAATGCTGACTAACTTCATCTCTCAATTAAATTTCTTCACAGGCCAGCTAATAAATGTTTGCAAACCTAATGGTTGAATTATATAAAAAAAATTCCAAGAATTGTACTGTAAACATGACTTGATATGCATTTTTCAATAAAACCTTTCTTTTAATGTAAACATCATAGGCAAACTTAATTAACTCCAGTCAACATCTGTACTTATTACAAACACTAAAGAAAAAGCAAGCATGAATCCAATTAGTAATTTCTTTCCTGTAGAAAATGAACATGGACCAGAATGGCTTCAATCTGTGATCTGTTATATTACCTGCTCATAATTATGAAGTCCTGCAGAACTTTGGTTGTGAAACTTTCCATATCCTTGAAAATAATTACAACTGGAGGAGATTCCCAGTGTCTGGATGAAGATGTTTTCTTACATGGAGATTCAGTATCAGTTTTCTGCAAATCATATGGCATATAGTGAAACAATGAATTGGGGGAAAATACATTTTCTAGACTATGATATAAAACTGTGGAGTCCAGGTATCATAGCATATTCCAACAGAAAAGAAAAAAAATGTAGTAAATAAATAAAAAGCAAAATAACATATGCCATTTTTGGAAGTATTTATTTCTTAAAATATGTTTAACTCCCATTCCATTTTAGCAGTAAAAACACCAGATATTAGAGTTGGACACTAAAATAAACAAGAGAGTGCCGTACAACAGTGGCCCCCAACCTTTTGGGCACCAGGGACCGTTTCCATGGAAAACGGTCTTCCCACGGACCAGAAGGGGTGTGGTTTTGCATGCTGCTTGCATTCCCAGATGGGGTTTCGCTTGTTTGCACAGTCTGGTTTCTGGCATGCTGTGGCCCAGTCCATGAACTGGAGTTGGGGACTTCTGACACACAAGACTAAAATATACAGTACAGGATCCAAAACATTGTTCTCCAGACATGTCTTGCAACGATGTGTGACACCAACTACAGCCTGCTTACCCTTGTCTCTCCTACTGAGCACAATAGATGAAACATAAAGGGAAAAAACCTCATAAAAATCCAAAAGGAAAAAAGCAATCTCCTTCATTTATAATTTTCACATTGTTAGAGTATACAAAAGCAAAAATATTACTATATTACTATTAAATACTTACCATATTTTTCGCTCCATAAGGCGCACTTCCCCCCCCCCCAAAAAAAGAGGAGGGGAGTGTGTGCGTCTTATGGAGCGAATACTGCAAAAAGATCGATCCATGGGGGTCCCAGGAAGGCTCCAATTCGGCCTCCAGGCCGATTTTTGAGCCTTGGAGCGTTCCGCGGAATGATTTCCGTGCACCTGGAAATCGCTCCACGGGGTGCTCCATGGCTCGAAGATCGGCCTGGAGGCCGAATTGGAGCCTTCCCAGCGCCAGCAGGTGTGCGGGAATCGCTCCGCGGGGCGCACCAAGGCTCGAAGATCGGCCTTCCCGGCTCAAATTCAGCCTCCAGGCCTGTCTTTGAGCCTTGGAGCGCCCCGTGGAGCAATTTCCGCGTACCCGCGGGGCGCTAGGAAGGCTCCAATTCAGCCTCCAGGCCAATCTCTGGATCTTGGAGCACCCCACGGAGCGATCTCTGCGCACCCGCATTCCGAATGAGAGGCCTCTGGGCACCGTGCGTCTTAAGGTCCTGTGCGTCTTATGGACCGAAAAATACGGTATTTCCTTTCTATCCTATCTTTGGGAGCTGAAAGTGGCATACACTGCCTTCTACTTTTCTTCATAATAATCCTGAAAATTAGTTTGGGCCAAGACTGATTCCATATGAAGAAAGATTGAAAAAAGCTGGAACTGTTCAGTTTTTAGAAGACTGAGGAAGGGGGATTTCAGAAAATATGACAGGACTCTTCAAATAATAGAAAGAATGCCCCTCAGAAAAAAAGCAGTATCTCTGGTCCAACATTTCTGAGTGTGGAATGTGGAATAAATAAATAACAGGAAAGCAGACTGATTGAATTTTTTTAAAAAAGATTCTAGCAATAAGACAGTGGAACAAACTATTCACACAGGTTGTATCTTCCCATTTACTGGATGTGGAGATCAGACCACCATCTGTTGGCAATGTTTTAATTTGGATTCATGTATTGAAAATGTGGTTGGACTTGATTTCCTAAATAGTCTCTTCAAACTTTGTAATTCTAGGATGCAAAATGCCTGTGATTCAAAAAAAGTAATGAATACCATAAACTATATATTTTCTATAATATTTGGGTTCATCCACTGTTAATAAAACATTCCAAATCAAAGTACTGTCCTTCCAAAATTTACACGGAATATAGGAAAAATATGTAAAAGACATCTAGCCAGCATAATGTATTTGTCTTTCTACATCTTAGCAATCCATTTTTTTAAAGCTATTTAGTCAATGGTTATTCAACACATGAGTTCTGGAATGCCTACAAACTTTTGAAAAGACTAGCACTATGCGAACTAATAATTTTGAAACTTACTTTAATTACATTCTTATACCAATCGGTAAGCGATGCTACAGAGCAGCGTACCCTTCTGGGCAAAATTTTGGAGCATTCTTCTTCCTCAGATGAATCCACCTCTACATCACAGTCCGTGAGCTGTATTATCAACTTTTGTAGCAGCTGCTTTATGCCTTCCCAATTCAAAAAATTAAAGACAACATGAAAAATGTGAATTGTTTGAATTATTCTAAAACAAAAAACAGAATTATATTTTCCTAGCTCTTTTCACATAACCGATTGTTGTTTAGTTTGGAATCCTCCTACATAAACAAATCCAAATTCTGCATCACACCAACTGAAAACTTTATATGAAAAGGGAACCTAATTATGTAATCTTAATCATTTATAGTAAGCAAATTTGCACAATAACTTCATTTTACTTAAAGTATAGTAATATCAAGGGGGGGGGAAATCTAAGCCTCCATTTGTCACTGGAAGGCACTATGTATGTGCTCATACATCAGAAGCAGCTTTTCTCCTTGAAATCTGAAGAAGTGCACATCCAACCAGTTTTCTAGAGGTACTTACCATGTGGCTGATATTATTATGGTAAAAGTCTCCTCAGTATATTACAATATTTACCTGGACATTCTTTGGCCTTTAGTGACACCACAAAAGGAGTAACATCATTTCGAAGAACCTCAGACAGACTTTTAATTGTTAGTTCATGGTCTGTAACATTTACACCTAGAAGAAAGAGTAACCAAAACTGAATCATTCCTCTTTATGGATAGCTACAACCAATAAAGAAAATTGCAAACTCAATTTCCAATTCAAGACAAATGCAAACGAATCCAATATTAATAGATGAGGTAGAACTCATTTAAATTTAACTGCAGGACCATTTTCAGGAAGAAATAAAAAGAGATACTTAAGGCTCTAACAATTCTGAAAAATTCTAAAATCAAGATTCATGGCCAAATGCATGTTGGTCTTACTATACTCTGAACAGGCAACAGGAGAACTAGGGCTTTCTCACAAAGGTGATTTTCATACGAGATTTTTTTTACTAAAGCCACAATTGCAATTTCCATTTGACAACAAAAAGTCACCTAAAATGCTATCCCTAACAAACTATAATCAGCAGAGGTCAACTTTCATAGAGATTTCAGAGACACAGACTAATCACTGTAAACACTAAAGTAATCTAACACATAAGAAAGTGGAAAATATACAGTAAATCACTTGAACTTCTAATTTAAAAAGAACGGCATTTTATGGAAATTAGGCCTGTCCAGCTAGAGTAGGTAGGAAATAATTGTAGACAATAGGTATTATGCAATTCTACATACCCTTATTGATTTTTCTTCCTATGATAGTTTGCCTCATATCCAAAATATTTAAAGAAAGGGCTCTGTTAGGAACATCAACTTAAACGTGATCATACTATCTTACATTTGCAACAAGAAAGTTAAATAAAATCAGAACATTGACTCTAATTACCTTATGTTCACACTAGGCTGATTAAAACACAAAGAACATTGGGTTCATTACATATGTTCATTTAATTTTATTTCAATATATATCTCACTGTGCAAGAATCCTAGGGTCAATTTATTTTCCTTATATGCCTGAGATCAGCAGGTTTGACCTGAAAGTCAATGCGTATCCACTCTCTTTGCAAATGGCATCACTGATCACAAAATTAGATAAGTAAAATGTTTTTAAATTATTGCAATGATTTGTACAAGCACTGCAATTTCCAGAAATAATGATAAGGTTATGCCGTATTTCACTCCTTTTATACAAGTCAATTTATTTTATTTTCATTTCTTTAAGAACAGAATGGGGGAGAAATGCGAGCATGTCAGAAATAAGACAAAGTATAAAGCATGTGCTATAATCAAACAAAAATGAGTCAGTGACTATTATTATTTTTCCACACAATAAGCAATAATGACAGAACTCAGTGCAGACCTTTGAGTCTTGCTATAATACAGAAGAAATACCAGAATGTAAATGTCAAAAATAGAAAAGCATAGTATTTGACTTCAAAAAGAAGAAATATTGAACCTATTCACTTAACTTTTTGTGTGCGATATTAGGAAGAAATACAGAAATGGATTTATAAATATCAAGAAACAGCTACAATTGATTTTATAATGCTGTATGTGAAGAATGTATTTCCATATCTTTTAAAATTGTATGTGGCATTATTATTCATCTTTTCCTTCTTTTGCTCAGCAGATTGTACCAAGGACCATGAGATAATGGTGGGAATGGAAAAGCTGGAGATGAAGTGAGGTTAATAATGATTAAGTTTCTGTAAGAGGTCTTTTAACTTAGATTTTAGCTTCCCCATGTTGCATATTACACTGCATTTAAAACTCAGAACATAGCAGATTGTGATGCTGCAGGGGTTCTGTGCTTTAAAAAACTAAGTAAAAATAAACTAAAACCAAAAACATGGGATGGTCTGAGGCATCAAAGGCAGCTGACCTAAGAAAAGACAAGCAAACTATCCTAAAAAGAAAAAATGTGCCATATACACATAAAATGGAAGCAATCAGAATCTGAAACTGCAGGGGACAGATAAAAAATAACTTGTCAACAAATTAACTGTTAGTTAGGAATGCATTAACAATTTACAATATGCAAAGATTGGGAACAAGATAAAATAGTGCTGTAGAGGTATTGAAATTGGTCGTGCCAAAGCTGACTTAAAATCACTGGGGTGCTATACACAAGGGTTATATGGAACAGTGGAATATAAAGCATATTATACTGTTTACCACTGATAACTTAAACACCCTCCTTAAGGATTTAAGATGAAGTTAACCATTTTATTATCGTTAGGAAGCCACACAGGGTAAGAACATCACTGAGAAATTAAGTTAGGCCCATGTGCTACAAAACTACATGAGTTCAGAGAAAAAAATATGAGAAGTATTAGACATTTGGGAAACACATGTTTAACAGTAAGGAGAATACTGGGCACAGGCAGGCAGGGACTTCTGAAGAATATCCAATCCAATCATGGACAATTCTTAATACAAAAAAAAATATTTTCTGTGATTTCCATAGAATTTGGAGGAAACCCACCAACATTCCTGAATTGAAGCTGTTTTGTAACTAGGGACAGACTCAAATTCTTCCACTTCCAACTTGCAGGACTGACCAGTTATTGGAAACATTTGTCCAAGCCATTAAAAGGAAAGGCTGACATATTTTTGCCACACACAAATATGTAGCTTTGAATCATTTTTCTCAACAAGTAAACGAACAAGGATAATGTTTTTGATACATTTGTTTAATTGAATCCTTGTTTAGGTTTAGGATTTGTGTGGAAAATAGGTCATCTATGCAGAACTATTAAAAAGAGTTCACAAACATTTTAGCGTCACGGTAATCAAGCAGCTCAGAATCCTCTTCTCTTTACATAGTTTACACTTTCTCAAGCAATCTTTCTCCACCTAGAGTAGTTTGGAAGGCAGCCACAAAGAGAAACTCTTCAATATCACGTTAAAAGCGGAAAAGGGTTTGTTTATGTGTGATTTTGCTACTAGGTTTGATGACATAACATCCTACATCACTGGGGCAAATATGTAGTTTAACTAATTAGCTGTGATGATAAACTGCCTGTACTTATGGTGTGCATTACTCTTTTTGAAAAAAATGAGCAAATGATAGAGGTTCAAACACTGTGTTATAACAATAAAATAAAACGTATGTTTCCCATTTATAACGCTAACTTATTGTCACTTCATAAATGATATACTTATTCATCATCACTTGGTTTAATTGTATGATTCATGATAAAACAGCTATCATAAAGTGTTCCGTTCCTTTTTAAAAAAATACTTTTAAAGTAACTCTGTCTTTTTTAATTAAAATACCAAAAAAAACCTACCTAGAACAACAGCTGCAGTAGGAATTTCACTGGACCTCATCCGACAAATCCATTCTGCTTTCTTTTCCTTGAAATCTAAATGAGATTGTCTCAGAAAGTTTATGAGGTTATCAAATAGGTTCTTATTCAAGTCCTCTTGTAGTTGCTGTAAAAAAAAAAAGAGCCTCAGGCTTTTCAACTAGATCCCAAGAGATCTCTGTTTTAAACAGCTACAAAAGATAACTGAAATTATTACAAACTTAGACATATACAGTGTAAAGCATATAATGCATTAGGTTTGCCTAACATCTATTTTATAGAGAACAAGACAGATTCTGCTTTTGCATCTTAAGCTAAGGCCATAAAATGGATTCCATTATGTCTCTATATCTCTAGCTATTTCATTATATCTTTCTTCTTTCTTGGTTGTTCACTCTCTCTCTCTCTCTCAGGCTAAAACACCTCACAGGGATGTTAAGGGGGGGAAATGAGGATAAAACAGTATTAGGTATGTTCATTCCCTGGAGTTATAAAGTAATAGTGATAGGATAAAAATCAAATAAATAAATAAACTTACAATGAAGAACCTACTGGGTGAAATTCCTGACTGCTCAAAACCTGTTCTATAGAACTTGAATATAATTTTCCACAAACCTATTTTTTGTAAGAATGCTTTTTAATGCCTCTAATTTCACTGACTAAAACAGTGCAATGATAGCAAACCAAGCTTTGATTAGAGCATCTAGCAAACCATGGAAATATTTCATTTTATTTATCTAATGAATTATTTTCTGCCTGCCATGAGCTAGAGGCAGAACAAAATATACCAAAAATCTGACACGAATTGGAATGGAAATTCAATTATGATAAGGTGGCATTGTATCACCAAGCAATTATCCACAAAAGACAATCTCAAGCTTCTGTGTATAGATGAGTCATTATAAACATGAATAACAATATAATGGAATGGAATGGAATAGAATTCTTTATTGGTGAAGTATGATCGGACACAAAAAAAATTGTGCATATGCTCTCAATGTACATATAAAATATGTGCATATTAAATATAAAAACCAAAATATTGTAACTTTATACTAACTTTACAGCTAACTTTCCATAACTACATGTACAGTATAGTATACAAACATATATTTAATGGAATCTTAGACGTTTCTGATACCCAGAAGATGGATCAGACAATGCACTTCATTATTATTATTGTTGTTGTTGTTTTTGTTGTTATTTAGACTTATATACCTCTTAACAGTGCTTTACAGCACTCTCTAAGTATTTATTTATTTATTTATTAAATTTATATACCGCCCTTCTCCCGAAGGACTCAGGGCAGTGTACAAAAAAGATAAAAATATAACATTGAACTTTAAAAAACTATTTACA
>JANHFO010007574.1:2170-14595 GCA_032468095.1 Pareas carinatus
TCAGATTAGAGCACTCTGTAAATTACTTGTAACCCCAAAGGTTGCAGTAGAGCTGAGAACTGATTACAGGAATTGAAGTACTGTATGATGCGAACTGACAGTCAGCAGAAAATAAAGGGAATAAAACTTGGATCTAAGTTTGAGACTAGAATTAGAACCTGATGGGCATAAACTCTGGAAAGAGCAAATAATGAGGGACAAAATGAGAAATAAAGGTGCTGTCAGCCTGGAATCATTGAAGGAAATAAGAATTAAGAGACTTCAGATCAAAAAGGGAGATTGCCCTAAGGAGGAAAGAGATAGAAGACAAAAATTAAGGAAAGGGATAAAAGCGAGAGTGATATGTCAGGGGAAGACAGCGGAAGATGTTTAGACTTGAACAATTGGTAGTGATGGAAATAAAAATGACCTTAAGAAGGCGAGCCTCAAGAGGAAGAAAAAAACTGTTCATAAGAACGGATAGCCCTCAACGTATGGTCACAACTGAGCCCAAAATTTCCATTGCAAAACAACACAGTCATTGAGTTTTGCCCATTTTGCAACTTTTCTTGCCACCGTTGTTAAGTGAATCACTGCAGTTAATAACATGGTTGTCAAGTTAATTGACTTTGCTTGTGAGACAGTAGCACAATGTGAACACATGACACACATCCCAGACACTACAACCTTTATAAATTGGAGCCAATTGCAAAGCGTCTGGGCCATGGTGGTGTAGTGATTAGAATGCAGTACTGCAGGCTACTTCTGACTGCTGGCTGCCAGCAATTGTGCGGTTTGAGTTTCACTGGTTCAAGATTGACTCAGCTTTCTGTGGTGGGTAAAATAGGGACCTAGATTGTTGGGGGCAATACGCTGACTCTGTAAACTGCTTAGAGAGGGCTGTAAAGCACTGTGAAGTGGCATATAAGTTTAAGCGCTATTGCTATCTGAATTCTGATCATGTGATCATGGGGTTCCTGCAACAATGGTAAGGGTGAAAAATGATCATGAGTCACTTTTTTTCAGCACAATTGTAACTTTTAATGGTCCCTGAATGAATGGTTGTAAGTCAAGGACTACCTGTAAACAAGAGGTAGAAGGGAGGCAGGATATTTTTCTCTCCATACTGTTGTGTTGGGTAGGATTTCATCTGTTGCCCCTAACAGAGAAGAATAGCAAATGTGGAAGTGCAAAGGAATGAGGAATATCAATTGTTAATGTTCAGCTAACAGAGAGTCTATAAGTAGCAACTTCATCAGAGTGTAAGTAGTCTGGTGGGTTGAATGGAGAAAGCTAGAAGCTTGAAAAGAAAAAGGGTAAGAGAAATAAGTATTATTTTTTAAATGTTCAGTGCCTTTAAGAAGACTGCTCCAAGAAGTCTGCCATATGCATGTGTGAACATGAGAGAGGAAGGAGTGTTAATATCTCAGCAAGGCATCTCTACAAGTCTCTTACTCAGTTAAATAGTTCAGTGTTGTTCAGTTATTCATGTTCTTATTGTACAGTTTATATAACTGGATAGTTACTTCTCTGATGAAACAGTAAAGGTCATCTTGTTTGTTCACAATTAGAGGATTGATATTTTTCTTTTTTAGATGACCGGATGGCAGGAAGAAACATTCCCTTTAAAACAATCCTTGCTGGTTGCAAATTCATGGGCAACAGATTGGCTTAAAATAAATCGCAGACTTGCTGCAGAGATCCTGTTTGGGATATTCCAAGGGAGACACTTTCTCCAATTCAATGTTCTAAGAAGTACATTGCATGAAATCATGTCATTTTCCTCAAGGCTAATTGGGAGATAGTTTTGGGACCCTTTTTCTTTGCAGATTGGCCCATTTTTGAACTTGACTTTATTTTTCTTGCTTTCCTCACTGTGCTGAATTTGGCCCTATTCTGTTTCATTTTCAGAAAGGTACCCAGCTGTTGGACTAATAGAAAGAGATCTCTTTACACAATTCCTTTCTATTGGCCTATTGAGTTGGAAGGAATTAAAAGGCACCACCAGTCTCTTATATAAATGTTTGAGGGAAGAAGTCATTAAAAACGTTCTTCCTTGCTCTAGACAAAGTGATTGTCTTCTCCTTATCCTGTCATGAACTCATTCCTTTAAATAAGGGGTTCCAAGCCCTCAGGTTGCAGACTGCTACTGGGCTGTGGCCTGTTGGGAACCGGTCCACTGAAGCGTGGGTAAGTGCATTAAGCTTCATTTGTGCATGTATGAGATTTAGGTAGTGCACACAAAGCCATTTTCCCTACCCATTGCCAAAACTGCTGAAACTGCCAATAATGCCATCAATCCCACAGAACCCCAAATGTTGGGGACCCCTGCTTTAAGTTACAGCCTCAGTATTTTCACAACTTAGTACACAGGTTCATTTTAGTTGGCTAAAGGATAGCACTGCAATTGAGAAAGCAAGCTCACCAATGTTTAGATGAAAAACTCAGTTTTCTCAGATTGGTAAGTAGCTTCTAGAGGTCTTTTAACAAGAAATTGTCCTTGAGTTTTGGTTTGTCTTTAGCTCAGAACCATCTGAACTGAAAGGAAAAGCAAACAAGCATGGTTCATCCTTTCAGTAATTGTCCTTGTGACATTTGCAGGTTTGGGAATATCAAGCACGAAACAGGTGTCATCAAATCTATTTGCAGTGCGGTGACCTTCATAGCTTACCAGACATAGCTTAGTACACATAGTGGAGGCTTCGACAGATCCATGGAGTTTTTCTTTGATCTAAGTAAATATATGGCAATGCAGCAAATGAGGGAAAAGAGGGAAGGAGCCACAGTAGAAAAGGGGGAATCAAGCAAAAAGAATTGGGAGAAGGAAGTGGAAAAATGTACAGCACAGGAATGTGGAGAGAAAGGGAGTTGGTTATAGTCATTTGCCAAAATAAAGCAGGATGTAGTTTTAAAAGTGTTTGATGAAGAGTTGCTAGCCAGGAGAGGCATAGGTTAATTTAAAATAATTTTGTGGAAAAAAAACTATATAGAAATGAAGGTTGATGACAAAAGGAAAGTTAAAGAGTTGAGATAATAGAAAAATGAGCAGGGTAAATAAGACATTGTAAGTACAAGAGGTGTAAAAGGTTGTTGTTGGTATTAAGTAAGGAAATGTTATGAAATTTTGTTTTATGTGTTGGGTTTGATATAGATAGAATGATAGGAAGGAGAAATATGAAATGATGGATATTAAAACAATATTGTTTTAAAAAACATATAGAAATGAAGGTAAGACTGGATGCAAATAAAGATATGGATGAAGGAGAAGATGAGAATCAAGAGGTAGAAGAAGAAAAGGGAAGAGAAAGGAAGAGAAAAGGGAAGTAAAGATAAGGGATGGATATAATCCTGAAGACAGGAGTTAGAAATTTGAAAGAGAAAAGATGAGTAAGGTCTGGAGGGCGTTAGAAGAGATGGCTGTATAGAAAGGCGGAGGAAAAAGAAGAGGAAGAAGGAAGAAAGAATGAAAAAGTCAGAGAAGGACAGTGAAGAGTTGAAAGCAAGGAGAAGGGCTGAGATGATGAAAGGGAAGGGAGATAAGGAAGGAAGGAAGCTGGCTGAAGAGATGTAGGGGAGTAAGGGTTAGGTTTAAATTTAGTCTATAGAATTAAATCTAGAATAGAGTTAGTTTTAGGTCTAAAGGTAGGCTTAGAGTTAGGGACAAAGTCGGGGAGAGGGTGTTTAGGATTAATAGAGTTTAGGGTTAGTGTTTGGGTGAGGATTAGGGACAGGATTAGGGTTAGTGTTAAAGTTTAGTTTAGGGTTTTTATTAGGATGAGGATTAAGGGTAGGATTAGGGGTTAAGGAGCAATAAGAAAACCAGAGAGAAGAAGTAGGAGCAAGGGAAGAAGGATAGGGGAAAGATAAAGAAGGCAAAAAACCCCGTAAAAAATAGATAAAATGAGAGAACTTGGTATCTCCTCCTCATTTTTTTGAATTTATTCTTGTTGAAGAGGTTGGAATTTATACTTTCTAGGAGATGTAAAATATTTTGGAAAACTCAGATCAATTCCGGATTGTGCCTTTAAACTGGTTTGCTATCTTCAAATTCCATAGATATTTGTTTCTTTGTGACACAACAAACCTACCTTTCCTGATGTATTGTATGTATGTATGTTTGTGTTGTTGTTTCTTTGTTTGAAAAATAACAACATTTAAAATTTGTAAAAAGATTAGAGAATCTTTTAGGCCGATGGTAATGTTTGGATGATTTAGAGCCATCTATGGGTGCTCCCACAAGATGACTGCCTTGAGACCATTGCCTGTTCACACAACTGTCTCATGATAGGCATATAAACAGGGTGCTCTGTGAAATTTTGGAAATAATCTGGAAAATATGATTCACGATCCACTGGAGCATGAATGTATAGCTGCTAGGTGATTCCATGAAATGATTTAGTTTTAAACTGTTGCAGACAAGTGCTGCATTTGCCCTCTTACATTCTTTAAAACCCATTTCGTATTTATTCTAAAAGTATTGCACAGTACTGCAAACGGTCAATTTTCTGGCTGAACGTGGGATGGGGAGAGAACAACCCTTGAGAATGCCATTTCAATTGCCCCATCTGATGTCTATCATGCTATCTTAAATTGTTTTAGGCGAGGGTTTCTAGACAATAGACTATACATTTATTTTCTAAGAATGTTACAAAGTTTACATGGCTATACAAATAAATGTGTAAATAAAGATTGGGCCTGATGTGTCATGGGGTTTGCATGTTCTGCGGAAGGCGAGAGCTCAGCAATATTGGACAAGTCTCATCAGAGGAGCCAGATGAAGAGTGTCGCTCCCATAAATAATAAGGTGAGACGTAACTTACAGAAACCTAGATCTTCAGATAATCTCTATTCTTCTGCAACCCAAAGGTTGTGTCTGTAACCTTTAACTGGATGAAACAATGCATCACAGGGCAATCATTTTTGAACCAAGCTCCCTCAAATGGGCTTACTTACAGAATAGGTCCCCAAGTCTGAACCCATGACTCCTGTTGGATTTAAATTCTACAAACATGTGGTACTGTCATACTGCCACCCAGAGATTCACTAGATCAATCCCACACTAGCCCTCTGGTGAACAGAGGGCAGTCAGTCCTCTGTTCCACCACTGGGTACCAGAGGGTGCCAGAGGGCTGTCAGCTATGGTCAAGGTGGCAGAAATCAGACGTCATGCATACACCCACTGCTTTTTTGCCCTTGGTCATTCCATTTCTCTATTTAGTAAGGAAACCTCACTGGAATGATGACACAATGGGTCCCAGGTTGCCTGATTGCCTTTTATTCCTAGAATTATCAGAAAGCATGGGCAGTGGCTAAAAACTGATAGAAAATGTAATTGCTTTACCTGCTGGTGGTATTTTATTGCTCCTGGGTTTTTGCTGTTTTTAGCGTTTGTTAACTTGACTTTTTAAAGATAGTTTGCTTGTTTAAATTTTTTTTATTATGTTGTCTTCCCAGAAAGTGTTTATTATTGGTTGCTTTGTCCTCATAGTAAGCAAAATAAAGCACAGATTCTTGAAATAAAGAGCATGCCTTTGCTCCTTGTTATAAATTCCTTTCTCTCGAAAAACAGATGCTTCTTACCATTACTTCAATGAACTCTTGACTTCTATAGAAATATAATCATGTCTTCAAGAGACCGGAGAAACTGATTTTTTTTCTAGCTCCAGTGGCACATTATTAAGTACACAAGTTACAAAAACAGAAATGAAGGTTAAATTTCCACCTTGTCATAATGAAATACAATGAATATATAAACATAGATGATTGGTTCTTTTCCCTTTTTTCATTCCATGTCTTGACTGTCACAGCAATCAAAACTGACAAGACACTTCGAGAGTTTTCAAAACAGGACAGGACATATCAGATTTGGGGAAGGTGAGCCATATTTTGAATCTTTTTCTGGAAGCAAAGCAGACGAACATTAATCAAAAAGTCAAAATTTAATTAAACCTATTATTCATATTTTATTTTGAATGTCAAAATTGTTACATGCCATAGCAAAAAGTTCATTTCTTAATTCTTCTGAACCTATTAGAATATCTTTCAGCTTTTCTCCCTCACTTCCATTGGAGGAGAAACTGATAAAAGCTGATTTCTAATTTAATTGGATTTCCCCCTTCAAAACCCCGTTTTTGAGATTTTGGGGGAGCATTTCATGGGATTAATGAGATTGACTTTCATTTTTGATGCTATCTACAATTACACTTTTTGGATAGATCTGAAAAAATGGTCACCACAGAATAGTTAATGTTCCTCTGTCACTAAGCTCCTGTTATTCTTGGTTGACAGCAAGGAAGAAATTGCATTTCTGGCTTGGATCGTTATTTATTTATTTATCTGAGGAAAAAACGAATAAAATAGAAATTGGAGTTTTAATCAGGGAAGTCTGTCCTTGGGACATTAGTGAATAGTCAAGTCATTCTTTTACCGCACTCGGACTTTTAAATTGGAAACTTTGCATGCAAAATTCCCAATTTGAATTATTAGAAGATTATACGAGGGCAAAGGATTTTGTTTTTAAAGGCTTATGTAAGTTCCGAGCTACGTTCTTTTTGCAAGCCAGATATCATCCAATGCTGATGTGATCATACATTAGATACAAGATAAAATAACATTTTGGTCCTACATTGTTTCTGGGCAGTTCCAGAAATGCAATTTACTAAGTGTAATCCTAACGCCAACAGTTCCATTGTATCCTCAGGGTAATTCATTTTAAGGTATACTTCATTTGGCATGCAAGCATTCTAGTACAAAACATTCTGAATGTTGTCGTTTTGATCTATTTATCTGCACTGTTCATCTGAAGTTATTTGCCCTGTTTGCTGTGTGCAGATAAAGGGTTCTTGCATTCTCCCCCCTCTTTCTTACAAATGCACTTCCAGTAATGAGATTTTAGTAACCGCATTAGTGAGATAGGATAACTATCAGTAGCCACAACAAAACCCAGATCAAATACAAGGTACAGCCTGAATGGGAAACATGAAAACACTTAAATGAGATCTTAGTAACAATAAGGAATTTCTTGTTCTAGTGTAATTATGTTTATAATGCTGAAAGTTGGTTTAGCATGTAATAATCACTGAAACTTAATTCCATTTTTTTTATTAAAAAAGCTATGTGTTTCTAGTCATCAGAGAACCTGAAAAATATTGCTTAATATTTCTTAATGTATTTCACCCTCAAAACTTACTGGGCTCAGTGTCACCTAGTCTAATTTTTTTAAAAAAATAACGGTTGAACCGAAGTGCTGTTTAAATGTAAAAAAAATTTTTGAATGGGAATTAATGGCAGTTTGCTTCCTGCTCCTTTATAAATTTCTCCTCTCTACATGAACATATCTGTTCTTGTTCTATTTATTATTTATTGCATTTGTAATTTGTCTTTCCTAAGGCCCTTGAGTGGTGACCTTCAGACTGGCCTATATTGCAATGTACTCTCCATGAACAGCATTTAGAAGCTTCAGCTGTGGTGATGGAAACCATTAAAGCCTTTCCTCTCAGAATGCTTCAGGGTGCAATTCAAGCTTCCGGTAGTCACCTTTAAAGCGATTCACAGTTGGGGAGTGAGTTATATAAAGGTGCTATTTGTCTCAATGGTTTCCACCCATCCTATCCAGTTCAGCAGAATGAATATTCTCTGAGTCCTGTCTGCTGAAGTGTGTTGGTTGACAGGGCTTGGAAGGAGGATTTTTTCCACCATGGCACCACTCCGTGTCACATATGTAAATTGGGTGGCTCTATCAATCAATCAATCAAACAAACAAACAAATAAATAAGTAGATTTCATCCTCATGGCAGCAATTTTGTGAAATGAACTTGGTGTCACTTGTCCCAAATTTCCCTCTTTCAAAGAAACTTTCACGACAGTTCATTGTTAAAGTTCATTGATTTATTAGAGAGTTAACCAGGCAACAAAAGCAAATGGAAATCTGAAATCTGAAAGAAAATGGCTTGTCAAACACTTTAAACACTCCCCTCCCCTCTGTTGTTCATCCCACTTACATGAGTCTAGATAGGTTGCCTAGGAGAATGGGAAGTGTCTAGGCACCATATTTAAGGTGACTGGCTAGAAGAAATTGAAACCTAGCAAGTGAAAATTAGAGGAAATGAAAGTCAACGTTCAAGCTCCGTTCATTGCCATGGTAACATAGCTTCAACCCTCCCACCTAGCCTTTGGCAAATTCAAAGTGAAGTCTTCATCCAGGGCAGGAGGGACTCAATGAAGAATCTGACACTTGGTCAATAGAGCTCTGGCCAATAGAATCATGTTCCTAGCATGAGCATTGGGTCAACAACCATTTCCTAAAAACAAGAGTACAAAGTAGGGCCTCCTCAACCTCCTGGGAAGGCAACCTCTGCCTCTCTTTTCTTGCTTCATGTCAAAAATAATATTTTCTCAGCTGTGTCAGCTCAAGCTAGGCTGATAGGTTTGCCTGCTGTGTTTTATTTCATTGTAGGCACCCCCCTGCAACTGACCAATTTGTGCTGCGACTGGAAGGGTGGAAAAAAAGCCCAAGGAGTGACTGGACCAAAATCATCCAGGGAATTGCCTGGTTAAGTGAGTCTTGAGCCTGTTTTTTCCACTCGATTCCAAGCACAGTAAATATTTGCTAGAGTCTTGATTCTGTGTATATGATCTCCATGATACTAGCTTTGAACTAAATAGACTTCTTCATATCTAGATGTAATGGTGCATAATACCTGCAAAATAAGAAAAAGCTCTGTGCAATAGCTTGAAATAGAAAAAGTACACATTCCCACTGGCAACAGAAGGAATGGAGGAAAACATCAACAATGTGAACAGAATAATAGAATAACAGAGTTGGAACGGACCTGGGTAGTTATCTAGTCAGCCCCCCTGCTCAAGCAGGAGATCATATACCATTTCAGATAAATGGTTGTTCGATTTCTTCCTTAAAACCTCCAGTGTTGGACTACCCACAACTTCTGAAGACAAGTTGCTTCACAGATTCATTGTTCTTACTGTCTATATTTGTGGTCAATTCTTGAAATCAAAAAATCTAACATTAGGATTCACAAGAGGATGGATCAGGTGCCAGGGAGAACACTACAACCAATAAGGAAGGAGTGGATAATGTTTGATCTTCCAAATCCTAGAAACTACCCAACTGAACTTTATGATGAAGATGATGGAAATTGCAATTTAGGAATACTTGAAAGGTTCTTTACACCTCACAAATGTATCTGAATTGTGAACGTTTTTGCCTGTTATTGTAAATTGAAATGATATGTTGGTGATGTATCAAACTCTCCACAGCTAGCACAGTGCTATTGCTAAGATGTTTGCAGACATCTTAGCAATAGCACTTAGACTTATATACTGCTTTATAGTACTTTACAGCCATCTCTAGGCGGTTTTCGAAGTCAGCATTTTGCCCCAACAATCTGAGTCCTCATTTTACTAACCTCCAAAGAATGGAAAGCTGAGTCAATCTTGAGCAAGTCAGGATCAAAATAATCAAACTCCTGGCAATGTGAGTAGAATTAGCCTGCAATACTACATTCTAACCACTGTGTCATCATGTTAGGAAAGATAAGCATCAATGATAATCCTCATAGCTGCCTCCACTGTAGTCACAGGCCTGCCACAATGTGTAATCTATTTCGTGAATGTGGCAAGACATATTTGTGACTAAGTTTTTATATAGGAGAAATAGATAGTAGTTTATATCGGATAGATTTCTTGCCATGATCATATCATTTCTTTTTAAGATTAAGAGTTGGCATGACCATTCTTCTCCATAAGCACATTGCAACAACTATAGTAGTATTCAACCAGTAGATGGAAGTATTTACAAGTTTGAATCTATGGCATATACTCTTTTGTTCTAATCAAAGTTTCCTGTTTCCTGTTACAGTTAAATAGTTAAGTAGCAAAGCACATGGGGTCTGTACACTCTATTTGATCTGTGGTGCTATATATAAACAGAATTTCTAGCACTTTCCTGATTCTCAGAAACATATGCTCCACCCTCATTTTATCAGAATGGACTGGGATTTGTAAAAAAAATTAAATAGTATGAATGGATGGAAACATACAATTTTTTAAAAGAAAATTGGCAGGGGTTTTTGACAACATGACTTTAAAATATGTTTTTAGAAGGACACAACTGCTTTATTTTTTTAGAATAGGCTAGTATGCATATGAAAACTAGGTTATTAGCAAGGAAGGAAGCCAGTTAGTTTTAATAGAAATCAGTGCAGTAGATTTCAAAATGTACTCCTTTAAGTTCTGATGCTGTGAGAGATTTTGATGGAAAAGATAGTGGCAAGGAATAATTATGCTCTTTGTTAATGGATGGAAGCTGACTGTTTAGGTGGAAAAGTAGGGAAAAGAGATTAATACACTTCTCTTTCCTATTAAATGAATATAGTTCTTAAGCCTGGTAAGGAAGATAAGCCACAAAATGTCTTCTAAGATGAGAGACAGGATAAAATTAAAAGACCAAATGTAAACCAGAGGATTTGCTTTCAAGATTTCTCTGAATAACAGATTGCAAAGATCATTCTACTTTGAGAATAGATTGCAGACTGGCAGTCAGGCCTTTTCCTCTCCTCCCCAAGATACTATCATATGAAAGCATCAACCTATAGTAAGTTAATATCAGTGCATGCACACACATACTTTGGGGGTTATTTTCTGGCATGCTAGCAACTGAATTATATATTGGACTAGGAGCTCAGTGAAGGTTGACCTATCAGGGACAGGGTGAGGACTCAGGTAAAAAAAAAACACCACTTGATTCTACTCCACTTTACCGGGGCTTGTGTTATGTGCCATTTAGTGTTTCAACTTCTTCTAACATTCTAGTTGGGAATTTCTGGAAGTCGAAGCTCACACAACTTACGGTTGCCAAAACTGAAAAACATTGCTCTTGAGATTGATAGAATGAGTCTGCCATCTTGTGCACGTCAGTTTATAAACTTTAATTATTGTCCCTACCTATTTTCTCTCTTTCTGAAGCACAATCTTCCCTTCTCAAACCTTTTGGGTGATTGTCCAGGGAGCTTGGACCATGAGAAGAAACTAAACAGCAATTGAACAAAGTTAAGAAACTTTTATATCTTCTGCTCTGTGATAGCAATAGCCACGAGGAGGAACTACTTCTATACTACCAGCACAATTTGAAAGAATAGATTTATTTTGTCTTGTGCAGAGTCTGTTTAATTTGGTTAACAAAATTATACAAGAGACTTGCTGTGATGTCCTTGGCAAGTGTTTTAAAGACTCCAATAGTTCAGCAGTTCTTTTCTTGGAAAACTCCATTGTCTAACTTTGGTTCTTGGTCTTAATTTCAGTCATTCAAGCCAGAGAACATGGGCAAGGTATTTAGTGGTGTTCGGACTAAAGTTATCCTGATCAATATTTTCTTGATCAATATTTGCCTTATTATGTCTAGCATCCTCCAGAATGTGGAAAAAGACTGACCCTCTCAGCTTGGCAGGAGGCAGAAAACATGCAGTGAAATCTGAGAGCAGCTCTAACAATCAGAGAGATAGAAATGTGGCAAGGTGCCTCAACACACGTTTGTTGGGCTCCTTCAAATGCTTATTATCCCTTGCAGGAAATTTTGTTCCATTTCAAAACACTTTATCACAGAGACATTATTGACATATACCTTTTTAGATGCACACTGAAATACGCTGGATATATAAATGTCCGATGCACAACAATTTGGGCAAACTCTGGAAAACAGTGATATTGTCCATGGGTCTGTGAAGAGTTGGACCCGACTTAGTGATTGAACAACAACAAAAATGTACAACAAACCAAGTCAGATTCCCATTTACTTTGGAATCCTTGCAAATATAATCGACACATACAAAGCATGATAAGAGGGCAATCTTATACATATTTACCTGGGAATATGCTTTATCAAACACAACTGGACTTATTTCAGAGAAGACAAGGATAAGTTTACATTATAAATATATTCCATTTACTGTGGTACCACAGGTTGAAATGAAGATTAAATGTAAAAGTTTCTTTCTGAAGTTTAAGCAAAGTGATAAGAAACTGTGCCAAACATTTTAAAGAAATTTATCCAAATATTCACAGCATTAGTTATCATTCTCACATTAATTAAATTTCTGCTAACTGTGATTGTTTATGCTTTTCTTCTATATTAACTTATCCTAGCCATGCTAATAAATTGTTTTAGGACATTCAAGAATTAATTTCTCTGTCTCTTATATTAAGGTTCCAACATGCATTGTAGAAAAATAGTCAGAATGGCAAGGAAACAAATCCTGGGGTTCTAGTCATCAGGGTTTGTATTTTTTTTGTATAACTTTAGAAAAGGATAATGGTTGGAAGATCATGCTCACTGGTAGCAATAGTAACAGATCTTAGACCCACAGTATATACTGCTTCATAGTAGTTTACAGCCCTCTCTAATGGGTTTACAGAGTGAGCATATTTACCCC
>JANHFO010007578.1:27696-39876 GCA_032468095.1 Pareas carinatus
CGCCTTCTTTATGGTTGGTAGGAGGGCTGAATCTTTGCCTGTCGAGTGCCAGGAAAATCATGAGATTCACACAGTTAAAACAAATATAAAGTCTATTGTGAACTTAAGCTCTCTACAAGAATCTGACCAACTGGCGGTCAAGGGAAATAAGTGGAAGATAAGAGAGGCATTTAAGGTAGGCTGGACTTAAGATCTCTTGTGGGCACACAGGGACTAGTGACTTATGACCCCTCCTTTGGGTTCAGCCTGGTCATCTCCTACTTTAGATTTGGAGTTTGGATATCGGGGGGGGGGGGAGAGACTTGTGATACATTACTATGCACATACTTGTATCTCTAAAAGATCTGAACTTTCCTGCTTTGTTATGCCGTATTACAAATTAGCATTAATGATTACAAATGCTATCTGCTTTCAGTTTTAAATATGTTTAGGATTGTGAAGAACAGTAAGTTAACCATATTAGGATCTATATTTGCCTCTCAATTAGTACAGTGCTGCCCAACTTAAATTGTAGTATGACTCTAACATCTCAAAACACAACTCTTTATTAATCTTGCTAAACTTTCTATTGGTAAAAGCAGGGGTTATGTCGAATGTAAACAAATATTTTATGTGATCTTTCATTTAATCTTTGTCTATATCCTCAAGAAAATTAAATTCAATGGGGAGAGGGGGGGATACTATAAATAGGTACTAAATGCATATGAATGTGGAGTGACAAGTACAAAAGAATTATGTTGAGATGGTTTGATCACATTGAGAATGAGAATCCTGATCCAAAATAAGTTGAGAAGAAGGGGAAAACTGCAAAACATGAGAAGTTTATGAAAAAAATAAATGTATGAAGTGGTTGAAGTATACATATGCTGCAAGCAAGGACAGTTTGCAAGGACAGAGAAGTATAAAGAGATACATAGTGAATGTGTTGGTGTAAATTAGATTGTGCTATGTTTCTTTTTCTTATCTCAGATCTTTAATTTATTTGGCTTACTACTTTTGTTTTATCTTTTCCTGCAATCTTCCTACGTTGTTTACCGCAAAATGGAACACATGATAGGTACGTATCCAGTATCATCTTGATCTAGAAACCTGTGTAGAAAGAGGAACAAGCTTATAGGATATGAAAAAGCCAGAGGTAAAGAGGAAAATGCATTTTTAGCACTATCGAGTTTTCTCTACCCATCAACTCTTAAGATGTAATGAAAGAAGAAAAAGATGCCCAGATTACAATCTCTGTGCCCTTCAAGTGTAATAACTCCCACAACATTAATCTACTAATAGAAAATAGAAATGAAACATTGCATATCTACTGAGTCTAGCTTGATTCTTTTTGCTGGGCTTTTTCAAAACTATCTGAGAACTATTTAAGAATATTAAGGTGTAAAAGGATTACAGACAAATAACAATCTATGATCAAAGAAGCTTCTGTTAAGGGACTGTCTAATATGGTTTGGTGAGGACATCTAGACAGGATCTGTTAGTCCTACCTTGGCATGTGGAGCATAGACCAGAAGGCCAGACACATTCCTCAACTGATGTGTTTGGCCTTCTTAATTCTAACATTAAAGATTTTCTTTTATAAACAGAATTGTGACACCTATGTGTATTAGGGAGCCATTAAATTTTTTAAATAATATGCATTTTAAATGAGTTTCAATTGAAAGATTTTTTGGAATGACAATAAGACAATACTGTGAGGATTAGGTGTTCAGTGAGTGATGGCACAAGAGAAAAAACTATCCTGTGTTTAATTGTTATGGTATGCAATGCCCAATAGCGGCATCTCAAGGGAAGGAGTTGAACTTGTACTGATGTCTGCATTTGATACCCATATTAGGATCTGTGCAAATGGCAACTCAAGGAGGAAAATCTTCTGCAGGCTTTATGGTCCTGAAGCCTATCACTGAAATTTATGAAAACCACTTGCAAGACATTGTTCAAAATACTGATCATTAGCTACTCATCCAGTTGCTAATGGCAGAATTTTGCATACCTTGCATCTCCTGGCTTGGGAAAATGAGGTGGAGTTTACTGCAGTTGCTTCCAAGCCAGGGGAGGATAGGGTTTTATTTATTTATTATTAATTATATTTATATCTCGCCCTTCTCCCGAAAGACTTAGGGCGGCTTACAGGTAATTAAAACATGAAATACATATACATTAAAAACATAATTAAAAGGATTAAACAGGCCTGAAATTTAACATTAAAAACATTAAAAAATTATTTCCCAAATTTAAAATTTGAAATTAAAAATTAAAAATTAAAAAACAGGAGGATGTGGCGCAGCTATCTTAAGCTCGCTTGGTGAAATAAATGGGTCTTCAGGGCATGGCGTAAGGTCCGAAGGTCAGTGATCAATCGTATAGCAGGGGGAAGGTTGTTCCAGAGGGTGGGAGCTGCCACAGAGAAGGCTCTCCCCTTGGGGGTCGCCAGCCAGCATTGCTTGACTGGCGGCACCCTGATGAGGCCCACTCTGTGCGAGCGTACAGGACAGCGGGAGGTGTCCATGGGTAGAATGTAGTCCTGCAAGTAACTGGGCCTTATGCCATGGAGCACTTTAAAGGCGGCTACCAACACCTTGAAGTGCACCAGTGAGACCACCGGCAGCCAGTGCAGCTCGCGCAGGAGAGGGGTTACGTGGGTACATCCACTCGCCCCAAAAATCCCCCGTGTGGCTGCATTCTGAACTAGGTGCAGTCTCCGGGTGCACCTCAAGGGGAGCCCCTTGTAGAGAGCATTGCAATAGTCCAGGCGGGAAGTGTCGAGGGCATGAGTGACTATTTGTAGGAAGTCCTGATCGAGAAAGAGGCGCAACTGCTGGATCAGGTGAACCTGATAGAAGGCCCCCCCTGGCGACGGCTGCTACATGGTGTTCCAAAGACAGCCATACATCCAGGAGGACCCTCAAGTTGTGCGTCCTTTCCGTGGTGGCCTATGTTTCACCCCCAATGGCCAGCGATGGTTCGAGCTGGCCATATCGGGATGCCGGTAACCACAGCCACTCAGTCTTGGAGGGGTTGAACCTGAGTCTGTTCTTCCCCTTTGATGAGGAAGATTCCCCTGATGCCACCACAAGGTAAATGAAAATCACAGATGAAAGAGAATTATGACACAAACAGGAAGAAAAATGATGATAATAAAATGAACTGTGTATAAACTATATACTTAAAAATCTAGTACAGTATTAAAGTATTAGCTTGTATTTAGGATTAAGTTATAAATCCTTTTTTGTTTTCTAAAATATTGGGGGCAGAGAAGAGACCCATATAATACCAACTCCTGTTCAGATTGCTATATCCTCCACATCAGATATCTATTACAGAGAAATAGATATGCAGATTTAGTGAAAAGAAAGTAAGCTAATCATTTGCAGTCTACTTTAATGAAATAATGGAAAAAAGGTTAGATAATTATAATAGTCTAGCTGCAATTCTTTTCAAAGCTAGTCCAGAATGCAGCTGCATGGGGGATTTTTGGAGCAAGTGGGCATGCCCACATAACTTCACTCCTGCGCGAGCTGCACTGGCTGCTGGTGGTCTTTTGGGTGCGTTTCAAGGTGTTGATTACCACCTTTAAAGCGCTCCATGGCATAGGGACCAGTTACTTACAGGACCGCATTCTACCTGCCGATACCTCCTGTCGACCCACATGCTCCCACAGAGTGGGCCTCCTCAGGGTGCCGCCAGTCAAACAATGTCGGCTGGCGACCCCCCGGGGGAGAGCTTTCTCTGTGGCGGCACCCATCCTCTGGAATGATCTTCCCCCTGTAATATGCACCATCTCTGACCTTCGGACCTTCCGACGCACCCTGAAGACTCATTTATTCCAGCAGGCTGGTTTAGCCAAACCCTAGTCCTTCTGTTTTAAATTTAGGGTCTTTGAACTGATTTTTAAAAGTTTTAGCTATTTTTACGATTCGGATGGAAATTATTTTATCATTTTTCCCATCTTTTAATTAGGCCCTATGTAATATTTTTAATGTTGTTTTTATTGTTTTTATTGTGTTATACTGTATTGTGTTTTTATTAGGCCTGTTAGCCACCCTGAGTCCTGCGGCAGAAGGGCGGGGTATAAATTTAAATAAATAAATAAATAAAATAAAATAAAAGATAGTTTATTTTTGTGTCTTAAAAGTAAGGAGTTCAACACCTTCCTAAATGATTTAGATAATAGAATAGAAGGAAGTCTTATAAAATTTTTGTATGACACAAAGTTGGGACAGATTGCTAATACCCTGGAAAAGAAGGTCAACATTCAAAACCACCTTGATAGGTTTGAACATTAGATTTCATCCAACAAACTATTTTTCAGTGATGACAAATACAAAATTCTATACTTAGGCAAGGAAAATCAGGTGCCCATTGACAAATTAGTGGTACCTAGTTTAGTAGTAATATTTTTTGAAAAAAAATAAAAAGTAATAAAAAGGATTTATAAGAACTACAATTTTATAAGGATTAAGGCAAGACGAGGAGCAAATAAATTTAACAAATAAATAAATAGGAAGCATAAAAGACAACGCAAACTACACAAAACACAAACTGAAAAAATACAAAAGAAAACAAGTGTGAGAAAGAAAAAAGAAAAGAACAAGAACAAGAAAGAAGGAACTGTGGCTTCCTTTTTCACTGCAACAAAAACTGATTTGAGTATCTAAATACAACATAATCTTTCTTATCCTCATAGCTCATCTTTTAATTTTTTTGGAAAAAAACAGAATCCAAATGCTTCATCAAGCATGCACAGACACATACACTAACACACTCATGTATAGCTGCAATTAAGATGATGATGTTTCTGAAACTAATATATTTATTTCAAAACCGTTCTGATGAAACCCTTACCATCTGGCAAAAACAAATATTATTTTGCTTTAAATTGATGTACAATAAAATATTTTTATCAACAATTAGAACTCAAAGCGCTATGACTTCTGTGGTGTCACATCAAATAAATATAAATTTGAAAAGTGATGATGTTTGGAAATAGATGTTTCTTTTTTTAAAATGTTATTTTTTATAGAACCTAGAGACCCAAATGAAAGAATGTATCAGTTCTTATTGAAAATAGATTTTGACAACTGTATCATGGATCTGTGAGAAGATTTGAATCTAGAAAACAAAAATGATAACAAAAAACATATGCACCCTTTATCTTTCCTCTCTTTTTATGTCTTCATAAAAAGTCAGCATTGAATCCTAGTAACTGTCTGGTTTAGTCCCTGCAATTTTCTATGGGAAAATTTCAGAAGGGATTTGCCATTGCCTGTTTTCTTGGGCTGGGAGGTAAAGGCTGGCCCAAGGTCACCCAACTGGCTTTGTTATCAAAATAGCACTGAGAACTCACAGTCTCCCAGTTTTTAGTGCTACGTTAAACCACTATACCAAATTGTCTCTCATATACCCTTTTTCTTTATTTGCCTTATAAAAGAAAAACAAAACCTTTGACAACAAACTGTCTTTTCAAGAAATGTCTGTCTTATGTAGATTTTACTTTTGAACTACAGAAGTATGTACTGGGCCTTATGGTTTCTCCTCCAGTAATATCACCTGCTACTCTGCTTTCTCTGAGAGACACATTTTCATCTTAGTTATATATAGGCTTAGTTTTTGACTGACATAAGACTCTTGTGATTAAAAATACCTATGAAGGAAATCCAGGAGTGTTCTGAAAATAAAAGAGTCAGGCATTAATGTCAGAAATATCTGCTTTCTTGTGTTGTAAGCTCCTTCCTTCTGGTCTCCTGAGAATAAATCTCCAATATCAATCAATTGTTTTGTTAGATAATGTTTCACTTTATTTTCTGAGTATGTTACACCAAGTCACACTGAGGAACTGAGATCTTTCTTAAAGAAACCCTTAAGGTCTTCCTTTATTATTACAGTAACCATTTCAAAAAAAAAATAGTGAAATAGTTGATGAACTTGTTTTCTGATATTCTTTGTGGTTTTTCTTTCTGGGAGCAATTCTTGAGAATTCAATACGTATGAACAACTGATACAGACATATATTGAGAATGGTATACATAATTATTTTTAGCTTTACCAGAATCAAAAGCCTTTGAATATATCCAGCTTGTCTGGTTGCCTTATCACCGCAATGGCAGGCGACTATTTTGAGGGATGAAATGGACGGTAGCCATTTATGGCTGACTAAATGGTGAATTCTGGAAGTTAAAGTTCAAACATTTTAAAGTTGTTGAGGTTAAATCTGTAATCCTGATAAAGATGAGAAATCTTTCTCTTCCAATCTATCATTTCTAATGACTATGTGAAAAGTTCCCCAAGCGAAATAATTAACAGCTTATTACAAAAACATAGTGCCTTTCAAAATGCAAAGAATGCATTTCCAAAATAATCTCACTGTGTAAATAAAGTTTTTAAAAACATGCTGTTGAGGTCTGAAAATTTTGTCTGTGTTCAGTATCAATTTAATCAACTTTTCTATTAATAATGTACCTCCCTTGGATTGTTAGGTTCTGGCAATCACCACCTTCCAAGTCTTGACGAAGATGCTATACTGCCTCTTTCCAAATGATTTTGTTCTCCATGCCATTTTTCATGTGGCTGAGGTCATAACTGATGTGTTCAATTCAATTCAACCCATAAGCCTTACATCAAGCATGTAGATGAGCTTTCCAGAACTGACATCTGGCTGTTTGGCAAGTTCCATGGGCAGATGTATCAGTGGTATTGAAACTGTTGATTAGACAATTATAAGCAGAATTGTGTTTTGGTTTCTTTTGGCCGGTGATGGCCAACCTTTTAAACAGCGAGTACCTGGATGAGTCATGGCTAATGAGTCACTGCTCATGATGTCATCACCTGGCATCTCTACTGTCTTTCTGAGCATGCGAATGGTCCCTTGATGTCATCGCCTGTCACCGCTCCTCTCTTTCTGAGCATGCTCGGCTCTGGGGCGATGCTGGGGCAAATTGGCTTGCGTGCCGACGGAGAAGGCTCTGCGTGCCCACTGTGGCATACATGCCATAGGTTCGCCATCACTGCTTTAGGCTCTCTTGCTCTCTTGATCCCATTCAAGACAATTGTCTTCAAATCTTGCTGTTTCTTTTAACTGGAACCTGATTTAAAAAAGAAAAAAGAAAGAAATGTTTTGAAGATACAAAGTATAAACTGCAATCAATTAGAAAAAAATATTCACTGCTATTTTGCAGGAAGAATTTATCTGCCAATTGTCAATTGCCTACGCAAATTTGATTTTGTGGCAGCATATTGAGTTCAGTTTTTTTAAACACAATTTTATTTATTTACATCTCACCATTTATTTTTATTTCTTTTATAAATAACTCAGGATGGTAAATACACACAATATTCATTCCTCCAATTTTCATCACAACAGCTCTGTAAGGTGAGCTGATCTGAGAGAGAGTGAGTGACTGGACCAAAGTCACCCAGCTGGCTTTCATAGGAATCACAGTGTTCCTGGCTTCGAGTCTGCTGACTTAACCACTAGGTCAAACTTACTCTAATGATGGGACTTTCGTTACAATGCAACCATGCATTTTATTACTTTCCCAAAGCAAATGGTCAATTTACTCAAGAAGCAGTCAATAAGCAAACACTTCTACCTTATAGGTCTATTAGGGTTGCTGCTTCAGAATTATGCCTATGTCAGTTGTCTCAATCTATAGACAAAGCATCACTCACAACATCTTTCATTTTGACAGTGTCACTCTCCTGAGTTTTTCATAGAATTAAGGGAGGGGAATATAGAAAAAAGATGATTTCATAGGAAAAAATCTTATTTATTTGATTTTCATTTCACCTTTGGGGGTATTATGAAGCACATGTATAATGCTTCTACCTGCTATTTTTCCCAAAACAGCAAACCAATGAAATGGTTTGGATTGAAACAGACTGATTAGCCCAAAACCATCTTACCAAGTTTCTATCCCAGTTTCTATCCCAGAACCTTGGACATTACACCACATTGGCTTTCTTGACTGCTAGTCATAATATTATCAAGTTCAAAAATGAGGGAAGCTGTTTCACTTATTTAGTAATGAAACATACAGTATAGTTATTCAAGTATACTAATTGGAGAGGTAATAAAACTTCCCTAGTAATAATTGACAGCAAATATACAGTTTTATTAATGTCTACCATTATGACAAAGTTGAAGAATATTTTGAAGTACAAATACTCTTTTTAAAGTAACACACAGTATTGTGAAAAAAACGTGAAATTTCAGGAAACCACATCAGTACCATTAACTCTAATGAAAACAAATGACTGTTCCTGTAAATATTATTGTATATCTAACTGACAATATCATCTACAATGTTCATTTCTCTAAGTTGCTGCAATCTATTCTTTGGGTCTACATTTCTATCCATGATCATGAAATGATAAATTAATTCCAGGATTTTGTCACATTTTGTATCTCCTGTATTACAGTCAAAACAGAATTTGACTACTTAAGTAAAATTAGGAATCAGAATGCTGCAATATAACATATTAAGAATTAAATAGTGACTTTGAAACAAAACTGAGGCTGTTCTTGAATCAGTCATTTAGTTGAATTTCCAAAATTTTGTACATGTTGTTTCTTGTAAATAAAGGAATGGTTCATTTGCCATGGCTCAAGCCTTGGTGAATATTTTGAAGAACTCGATGTGCTCATAGATATTCCCTGTGCTTCTTTATTCTTGAAATTCAGTATAATATATTCAAAAGCACTCTCCACCCAACACTTGACAGAACCCTCCATAAGAAGTGTCTGAAATGGTCTATCATTTTCTTCTACGAGAGCCAAATTATCCATTCTTTTCTCAGTGTTTTCACATAAGTGCCACTAATTTGCGTCAAAAGCAATGCCTACCTTTTTACAGACAAGAAAACAATACTCTGTATTAAGAAGATGGAAGGGATAAAAAATGTTTTGTGAGTGCATTGTAAAAGACAGACACAGAGAGGAATATATGGATAAATGAAATTCAGTGATATTTAAGTATGCTTCTTATTTCTGGTTGGTGAGGATTTTTCAGGACAACATTAATAACTTGAGATCCTTTTCAATGGGGATCTCATTGTGTCCACATATTAATTGTTTTGTTTATAAATGCTCTAGCAGAATATCTGTGCTTGCAGGTATCTCTCTTTGTGTGCTCACCAGGATTCCTACCTCATCTAAACTGCTTTTTCCATACTACTGTAGGCTAAAAGAAAAAAAAACCTTCCTACAATGTAGTCATTCTCTAGAATGCCTCTGGATGTATATATCTATTTATTTACTAAAATAGTAAGTCCTCCCAAGTGACTCTGATGGCTTACATAATTAAAGAAACAAAACATGAAGAACATCTTCTGGGTGGATGTTCCAAAGGGCAGTCATTGCAACAGAGACGTTGTGCTTCTGGATCCCCTTAGTGACATTGTTTAATAGAAGAAATCTGGAGTGTTCTCACTATGCCTAATGGATAAGACAATGGATGGACATGCAATCCATTTGAGACAGTCTCTCAAGAATCTATAGGAGATCTTCATCTTCTCTGGAAATAAAGATGATAGATGAAGTTCTTTAAGATGGTGCCCACAAATATAAAGAAGTCAAGAGGGACAGGAAGGTTTGCATTCCTCAAATTACAAATGGATCCACTAGGCTAAACTATTTTGTCCACCTATTTGTTTAGAATATCTCAAAGTAAGGTAGAACAGTGAAATACTTATATATTCTAAACTAGCTTTACAAAACAGGAACTGTTTAATTCTTTTTCTTACTAATTCTTCTTTGCAAGGCAGCAATGATTTAATGCACTTAGGACTTGAGTACCAGCAGATTAAAGGATACTTGTTTTATATTGCAATAAAATCTTTTAAAAACATTATCCATAAAAAAATTCCCTAAAAACATTCACCCCCACCCCCCCTCCAAAATTATAGGTTTGGGAACTTTTGATTTTTCAAAGACAACCTGATACATGAAGACTTCAAACTTAAGTTATTCATTATTCATCTTCAGAGTGTATAGAACATAGGACTAAGTAAATTTATTTCAAAAAAAGCAGTATTTTTGATGAAAAGGAAAGACATAGGGAAATATAATTAAACAGCATAAGAAAGTGTGCTAACCTATTTTTATGAACTGGGAAATGTATATTAGTCATTAGTAACTCTTACATTAAATAAAATATATCACAGCTATCTGTTACCAAACTACATTAGTTTAAGAATAAATGCACATTCCTGTCAGTCCAATTCACACATAATTTCTGTTACTTATCTACTGATGCTACATGGTGTACAGTTGTATTCCTTACTTTAGAAGCAATCCAATCAAAATTTTTGAAAATCTTACTGTGTGCTCTTTATTCAAATTCCAATGTCTTATCACAGCTAGAACTTGGCTGTATTTCTTTGAGGGTCAATTAATACTTCATTGGCTTAGGTTCTGGCTGAAATAAATCTACTGCAGGACTTCCTTAGTTCATCTCATCATGCTGGATAGGTCATGTAAAGTTACTACTTTTGATTGGCAAAATTCTGACAGTTTGGAGATATGAAATGAGTGATTCAAAGACTTTCAGCGTGTATTTTGCCACTAAATGAAAAAAAACCAATCATTTATATGAGTGTTCATAAATGATGACTCTTTTTTGAATGTGAAATTATTCTCGGAAGGCATTAAGATATATGACTGCTCAGCTTGCTCAATATAATGCTTTTGGATGGAGTTATGTTATTCTGAGCTTTATTAATTTATGATCAAAAGGCAAAGGAAACAGCTGTTAGGGAAAAATTGACAGGCTGAAGCAGCCTTCCCAAACATAAAACAATCTAGATGTGTTGGAACTATAACTTCCACAATACATATCCAACATGGCTAACTATATATGTCTTCCATGTAAATCTGCTCAGATATAAATCTCTACTTGAATGCTCCAAATCTTGGCTTAGGCACAATTATTTCCTCCCAGCTCCTAGAGCTCTCAAACCCACTAGAAATCACTATCTCATGATCTTTTCACATGCAGACTCTGTATGGACCAAATCTATGGGTGATTTAGTTCTGTCTTTGATCTGGAGAGGAGTTTTAAGTAGCTGATCTGCTTATGTTCATCAGCAACTTTTGTTGGTGTTGCCATCAGGTCCATGGGAGCGAACCTGTCTTCAGTCCACCATTCTGGAGTCCCTCTTCCTATCTTAACTACTTTAGGAAGTTGCTTGTAATTGACTTTACAGATGTTAAGAATCTTCTGAAAGTTTCATCATGCTGGGAAAGTTTCTTTCTACTCTGAATGAAAGAAATTTTATGTAAGTTTAAGGATTAAAAACAAAACTTTAATTTTTGGAACACAGCAAAAGGAGGACTAGAACATTGACTTTGGAAGATTAAGGGTTAAAGAAGCCTTTCAAGTCAATGAAATAATATTTTGTATGATGTGCTTAAAATTTTATAAAAGAAAATATGAAGATTTTGAAATTAAGTGTAAGAAATTTTGCCATGGAAAAGTTTTGCTGATTAGAGAGTAAATATACAATAAGACAGGACTTTTCAAAATTGGCTAGAGGGAATGATTAAAATGAAAGAAGAAGAGACTACAATTGAACAATATTATTTGACTATAGAAAAAAGTAATGCTGTTTGGAACAATGTATTCAGAAATTACAGATCTGTATGATTGTTAATACTATAAAATAGATATAACAGAGAATGTGGAGCAAGAATAGATTTTACTGGATAAAACAGATGGAGGTTGATTTGAATGTAAATTTGAAAGTTGCTTTTTAAAAAAAATTTCAAACTGTAGAATGATATGGAAATAATATGCTGAGGATTTGAAAATGTATTTTAAAATCGTAAACTATGAATGTTGTGGAAAAGGATAGATTTATATTTGAAACAGTCTTAATAACTAAAGAGAACATGAAGAATTATTTGGAAAGCTTTCTTATCTTGATCTCAAAGGAGACGTGTTAAGTTGTTCCTGAAAAGAGACAAAGAGAAAATGATAAGAAACAATTTGAGGAACATCATTTGATGGGATTCAAGATAAAGCTTTCAAAAGTAAATGGCAGAAAAATAAATTGAGCTTACTTACAGGTGGAATGATGTGCAAAAGTTCATTTATTTCAGTAATGAAACTTAAAAGGTGAAACTAATATATGAGATAGACTCATTACATGCAAAGCAAGATAGTTCAAGCCTTGATTTGTCAT
>JANHFO010007579.1:0-12066 GCA_032468095.1 Pareas carinatus
CATAAGCATTTTTCCTGCATCCTTAGGTAGATGCCTTCAAAGTCAAACTTTTGCTTTTAATTAGTTCTCAAAATCAGCCCAGTCTATTTTGATAATAATACCAAATACGTATGCATGGTCAATAAAAGACCAGTTAAGTGTCAGCGTTAGACAGGTGTGCAATGTGTGGACAAACCAAGTTTATATAGTTCAAATCTATATAGCTCCATTTTACGTATTACACAGTTCCTCAGTTGGTTATTTTCTCGCTACTGGTTTACAGTGGCTTACAGCTTCATCTAGCGATATGGTGATATATAGTCACTGGATGATGCTTTCAAAAATAAAACTTAACTCCAGTTCAGTTCAGGGACAAATGAATAGTTTTGGGGGGGCAACAAAATGGACATTGTAACAGCAAGAAGTTTTACAAGCTGGCAAAGAAAGAAAGGAAATCCATTTCTAGTTTATTATCTTTCATCAGCAAGGCATACCCTTGATTGGATTCGAACCTGAGTTGGATTATATGTTAGCCATAGGTTCTTCCTGTCTTTGTTGGCTTTTACACAAAATTGTCTGCTTCAATGCTCTACCTACCGTGTTTCCCCAAAAATAAGACACTGTTTTATATTATTTTTTGCTCCCAAAGGAGCACTAGGTCTTATTTTCGTGGGGAAAACACAGTAGATCCCCCACCCCCAAATAACACCTCCCCACGGCTCCTTACCTGATTGAGCGGGGTGCAGAGAAATGGAGTGGGATCTGAATCCGCGTATTTTCCGGCTACAAATTCCGAGTGGTGTAGATTTCAGCCCACTCTGCAGAGAAATGGGGTGTGCTGAAACCTAGAGCCCTCCGAATTTGCGCACTTGCAGACACCCAGGAAACAGCTGAGAAGCTCTTTGGAAGCGCTTCGGGTAGCCGGCAAACACACAGATTCTGAACCTCCCGGCTGGCTGCAAACGCGCGTACTCGAAGTGCTGCAGGTTTCAGCTCACCCCATTACTCTGCAACCCGTGCAATCAGGTAAGGAGCCACCTGGGGGGGAGGTGTTATTTGGGGGTGGGGGTGGACGATCTACCGTGTTTCCCGGAAAATAAGGCATCCCTCGAAAATAATATTTTTGGGGAGGTCTTATTTTCAGGGGATGCCTTATATTCCTCCGAGAGGCAAAAATGTAGGTAGGCCTTATTTTCGGAGGATGCCTTATTTTTGGGGAAACACGGTAGATGAGGTAAAATCAGAGTGCTCACTGGAAATACTACAGCCAAAATAATTTGGACATAATAATTGGAGAAGATCTTGAGGTTTGGAAAAATTGAATGGAATAGAAAAAAGTTAATGAAAGACACTGTGGTTGGATACTATTACAGAGAACGTAAACATGAGCTTACAAGAATTCAATTAATGACAGACAGTTCTGGTTAATGGGTCATGATGAATTAGAGAGGTCTCAAAATTGAACAACACAACGTTACAGCCAAAAATTATAATATACATATCAATACAATCTAAAAGAAATAGAGCTTATGCAGTGTAAATCTTGGTGGCATGCATTATCTGGGGGTCAGAATTTGATGAGTTGCTGAAAGAGATTTAAAAGGAATTCTGAACAACAAAGATTTTAATAGAACTTAATCAAGTTCAGTACTGAAATTATCTTCCAGTTTTTAATGTTCTGTTGTATTCATTATAAGAGTTTTATATAATTTTAATTAAATCTCCTTAGTATTAAATAAAATTGGAAGATGCTTTAATTTCAGATCCAAAATGGTGCTTCAGTGCATCTAAGGCTTCGCATGTAGCACTTGTCCGCAGCTCTCAAAAGGAGCTGTGTTTTTTCATAGGATTGTGTGGCTTAGCGTATCATCTACAATGAAATTTTAACTCTGTAAAATTTCTAAACAAAGATTATTTTTGTTTGCAGTAAAAAGCAAAAATTCCACATTTTGTCTCATTTTCTTCTTCAGACTCAGACATTTCAGAGAAGATAGAGAACTTAAACCTAAACTACTCAGAGAACTTTGCAAAAAGTAAGAACCATGCCTTTAAATATTGATATGTCCTTAATTATCTTGTGAATGGCAAAAAATAGATTAGATGGCACTTTTAATATAAAATTGCTAATGGATTTCACTTGCTACAGGCCCTCAATTGCTGAGGGTCATAGTCACTCTGGGTTTATATGTATATTCACCTTCTTTCTGCTATGGTTCTGCCTCTAGTTGCTGTTTGTGTGCACAATCACATATTAATGACTGGTCTACCCTCATCTTCTAGTACTAGATTTTTTTTTAACAAGGAAATATCTTCTGAAGTAACTTGGATCTTGACATACCTACTTTACAGTATAATCCTTCCTTCTTTGTTTGATCTTTAAATTATTGACTCTGTGTCCATTGATATTCTTTAGCACAGGGTTTTTCAAAGTTTTTCAAGCTGCACACCCCGAAACATGCCGTTGCTACATGACAGACCCCCTGCTTTAACATACCAATGTTAAATTTGTAGATTTTTTTGGGAAGAGTTTGTTTTTCCCTGTCTTTTTACCTTTGATGATTTTATAGATGTCACTCCTGAGATCTTTGTAGTTGTTGGCTTTGGCTTCTCTTTTCTTCTTGGCAAAATTTATTGTTTGTTCTGAGATCCAGTTTACTTTCTTTTGTGGCCTTTGGTAGTGTCCTTTCATGCACAACCTTAACCAATATCTTTGACTTCATTCCATACTTACTTTGCTTTCATATTAATTAGGTTAAGGACTTCAAAGTGATTCCTGATGTTCACCTAGAAAATGATGGGGATAGGCTCAAGATCATATAGGCCAGTGATGGCAAACCAATGGCATCTGCACCACAGTGGGCACAAAGCGCCCTCTCTGCTGGCATGCGAGCCAAGTCGCCCCAGCATTGCCCCAGAGCTGAGCATGCTCAGAAAGGAGTAACGACACCAGGCAATGATGCACGGGGCCATGCACATGCTCAGAAAGAAATTAGCAGTGCCAGGCAATGACGTCACAAGCTGAAACTCATTAGTTGCAACTCATCTGGGCACTCGATGTCTAAAAGGTTAGCTATCACTGATATAGGGGAAACTGATTGGCTTTGTTCCTTTGCTTTAATTTGAATTGGGACTTGCTCAAGAGCAGTTCATGATCTGTTCCCAGGAGTGCCTAGTCACATATCTGCTGTTATAATTAAGCTCTTCTTTCTTTTATTAATATAGTCAATTTGATTTCTGATTTTTCCATCTAGTGATATCCATGTATATAGGCATCATTTCATAATAATGATGTAATAAAACTGTATTAGCATTGAAGAAGACATTGGATTAGCAAACATGGATAAGTGACTCTTCTGCTTCCTTTGTTTCCCAGATCACCCAATTCAATTACATTTTGCTCCTTAGTATTCCCCAAATTTGGTATTCCAGTGCCAATCATAAGCAGTACATTCTGTCAATTTCAAATCAAATTTGACCAGAAAACTGGTCAGTCTCCTCTTCTGCATCGGTGTTTCAACCATAAATTTGGATGGTCATCATAATAAAAGGTTGTCTACAAAATGTAATCGGTATTATTTAATATTTTGTCTCATTTTTCTTCATCATACATAGCAATATTAGAACTGCAGATCCAAAACCTAAACTACCCAAAGAAGTTCATGAAAGGCGCTGTGCCTCTTTAATATTTACATTTTAATTATCTTGTGAAGGAGACCAATGATCAAACTAGATAGCAATTTTAGGGTGAAGTTGCTAATAGATCTCATTTGCTAAAGACCACATATATTCTGTCCTTGAGGCCTGGTCTTCATGGCTTCAGTGGCTGCTGGTTTTACCTGTTGCTGTTGAATGCCAGGTCGATCTGTAATCAGGCTATTCTTATCCATGATACAGTATAATAATGGATGACAATGTCAACTTGGCATATATCACTGAGATCTGGGGTGGATGCAGAAGGGAGTCCCACTCTCAGAAATATGGCCTGCTTTTCAGGCATAACATCAGCCAAGACTCTGGGATAGAAATAGGGATATGGCCATTATAAATCAGGAGACTATGGAAGCTTCCAGGTCTCTGTTTCACAGATAACAGGATTTGGAATGGTGTTTGGAAAGTTGGGTCATAGGGATCAGATGGAATTGCTACTTGTGTATCAAACTCTCTGCTATGGAGTGACCTCCCTGCTAGAGGTACTTGATTCTGGTGGTGGAGTTTCCAAGGCTTACATTGGGGGATTTCAATCTGCTTTTGCTTAGCCCAGAGTTGGAGGCAGCTCAGGAATTCTTGACCACCATGGTATTGACCTAGGCAAGAGATGACTTATTTTTGTGACATCGCTGTCAGCATTTTGATTTGTCTTTTAGTGATGAAAGACGTGGATTATATCAAAACATCACAGTTGATGGCTGAAAAATACACAAGCAACAGGATCACTAAAACCGAGGACGTCTTAGGTAAGACACCTCTGAAAAAGTTCTAGATCTGGATTCTTCTCAGTGAGAAATGATCATCCTAGGTGGAAAATGTGAATATCAGAAATGGGCAGGAAGGCAAGGAAGATGCATGTAACATATTTTCGGCCACAAAGCCTCTCTTGCTGTTTAACATTGTATTGGGAAAGAACCAGATTCTGTCCAGATTCTGTTCTGCAATCTATCAGGTAACCATTAATTTCAATTTACATTTATAGGAAATGAAGCTGCTTAGAGAAGTCCCTTAGAAATATAGAGGTCCAAAGTTGGTTAGCACTACTCTTTTGATACATTATTTGTACTTCCATTTGGATTGGGGGGGTTCATGTTCTTTCAGGCAACTATTGTTTCTACATGTTGCTGTCCATGATGTATTTCAAAGTTGTAAAAAGATGTACACGTCTCAGTTCTCCCTATTAGAATATAACCAGAAAATAAAGGAAATTTGTATGCAGTATTCAAAATCAGGAAAAAGCAGAAAAAACAGCTTCTGTAAACTAAGGTGGCAGGTACTTAGTGTGACCTTCCCTTACACTTGAGCAACAGCAGACAGCTGGCTCTTGAAACCTAAATGAAACAGAATCTGAAGTACTGCTATTGCTAAAACCTTCATATGCCAAAATGACTGCTGTGCAAAAAGGTCTATTGCACCAGGTTTGTGCAACACATGCTTGAGCCTTACAGACAGGATAGACACAAGTTGTATGAGTGCAATTCATTGGAAGCTTGCTAAAAAGACCAACTTTCAATTACATAATTCCAGTCAAAATGCCAAAGATCACAGAATTTGACATAAAATCATATTTCTGCATCAGGGAGGCCAGTCTCAAAGGGAAATCAACAAGCAAACTGGATAGTCAAGATGTGGCAGTCAAGACTGAAAAGTAATCATGGATGGTCATTAAAACTTTTCTAAAACAACAAAGCAGATGGTGGCCTAAGACTTTTACTCAATACTTTGTGTTCTGCCAACTTAAACTGTTAATTTCATATGCCTATGTGATTTCAGCAATTTCTAAACACTACTGCAGGCTAATAAAGGCTTCTATCTATTTGCTTGTAGAGTCTGTCTGCAGCCAAGGAAACATTACAATATATTCTTCATGCCCCTACGGTTGGAAGAGGCAAAAGAAATACTGTTATTACTTTTCAAAGGAAAAGACAAATTGGACTAGTGCCTTGTGGAATTGTATTAATTATAAGGCATATCTGGTTAGCATTTCATCTGATGAAGAACAGGTAAGTCCTCCTATGTAGACGATTCTTGGTAAGAAATCAGATAAAGAGCTATCTTAGCAGTTCCTAACACTGAACTTTTCTGGACAGAGAGCTCTGACGTTGTTCCTGGGTTCTGTTGGAGTCATTCTCCAAATTTAGGAGTCACAGTCCAAGCATTCCTCTTACCGCTGGGACCACATTGGCTTATTCTTTCCGCATCCTCTCTAGTTCTTCCTTCAGGCTTGATACTCCTTCAGCTTCTACAACCCCGTAATGTAGAGGGTTGTAGTGATGTTCCAGCTTCTGCTGTTGGCTGCCTGTCCCATTGTTCTTCCCTTATATGTTTCATATATCCTTTCTCATAAGGTCTGCTACTTTAGTAACATTCCATTAATTCCGGTTTCTCCTGTCTCCTCAATCTATGGTTTGTTCCAGCAGCCCACTTATCAACAGATATAGATACTTCTGAATAGTACTTTTTATGTGAAGGATATAACACAAATATTTCAATTGTAAAAAAACTTAGAAAGCTGGAGTTGTTTTTCGTTGAAAATCTTGATTTTCTCTTCACTCAGCAATGTCTCTTCAGTCTTGTAGACAGTAACAAGGTCAACAAAATTAGGAAGACATTTTTGACTCTACACTATGGAACCATTTCTAATTTTCATTGTTTAGAAAAATTAGGCATTATATTGAATACTTTTACGGTTAAAGGGGTATGCAGGAGTCTCATTTGAAAACAATCCAGAAAGTCTAGCTTGAGCAAGATTGTTAATTGTGACTAATATGATCGTATTGATTTTTGTCATGTGCACTGCCATCCAGTCCATTTCCTGCCATCCAGTCCATTTCCTGATCGAGTACTGATGTTAACTGTTAAAATGTTAGATGTTCTGCGGGCAAGTGTTTGCTATTTCCCACATATTTTTAATATGGACACCTATACTTGATATTCACTTTGAGAAGCATCCACGTATGCTCTGGATAAGTTCTTAGTAGGCTTTCACAAAGGTGACATCTAAAGAATTGAGTTTGGCACTTATTTGTAGACATTTTAATAGAAAGCAAAAAACCCTTTTTTCTTAAAGTTCTTTATATTGCTGTTACCAATTTTATTTTAGTATTATTTTGTTGCTGGTTTTATTGTTTCAAGTTCTCTTTTACTTTAATAAGCTTGGGATTTTTTGTTGCTATTTGGTCAATATAATAATAGAACATCGAATCATTGGGCTGGAAGAGACTTCAGTGGTCTTTTAGTCCAACTTCCTGATTATACCATCACAGTCAAATAGTTGTTCAGTCTCTTTGGAAAACTCCAGTGATGGAGCACTCAGAACTCAGGGAGGCAAGCTATTCCGTTCATTAATTGTTCTGTTAAAATTTGTTACCTTACTTCTAGATTGTATCTCTCTTTAACAAACTTCCATTACTTCTTGTCCTGTCCTCTGGTACTTTAGATATTAAGTCAATTCCATATGCTTCAATCCCGTCTTGCGGTATAAAGTGGCATTATCACTTCTCGTGATGTTGATGTTATCCCTCTGTTGATGCAGCCCAAGATTGCATTGGGCTTTTGGCACCTATTTTTCCTATCTAAGTGCAGGAACTTACTTTTCTCACCACTGAACTGCATCTTGCTGGATAGGGCCCAATGCTCAAGTCTGTCAAGATCCTTCTGAATCTTGAGTCTATCTATCTTCCAAAATGTTAGCAATTCCCCCACAGCTTGGTGCCATCTGCAAATCTGATCAGTTTTCCTGCTATTCCCTTGCCCAAATCATTTATGAAGAGGCTGAATAATATCTAAAAAGATTAAATCATGGCAACTGGACCAAAGTGTATTAAAACTGATATGCTTTGTTATTCAGCCAAGTAACTTCTTCAGGCAAAATGAAAATGTATCTTCATTTACAATTTGTTAATTTTAATTTATTTAAAAATTATTCATTTACATCAAAATGTTGAGGCATACTGAGCACCGGTCAGAATCTTGAGGTAATCTACTGCACACTTCCCTCCATGTTGATGTAGCTCCATTAAGAACGAAGTGCTGGGGATGGCTGGTCAGCCAATTGTGGGTCTATCTAGTGGTGGTACAGTCTAACCCATAGTTTTCTATCTTGCCAAGAAGTAAGCTGTGGTCTACTTTGTGAAATGCCTTACTGAAGTCCAAGTTTACTATGTCCACATGTTTAGTCATTTTATCAAAGGAGGATATATGGTTCATCTGGCATGATGTTTTTGAAAAATCCATGCTGGTTTCTAGTAGTCACCTTGTTCATTTTTAGGTGCTCGCAAATCCTATGATTATGTTTTCCAGGATTTTCCCAATTATTTCTGTCAAGCTGATATACTTTTTTATTTCAGTACTTTCTGAAAGATTACCTCAATAAAAATGACAGTTATTGGTTGGGTATGAGTGACTTAGAAGGACAGTGGAAGTGGAAAGAAAGTGGCATGCTACTCAGCATAAGGTGAGTACATTTTGGATCTCTTTATGCCCCATGTTCCAGAAAACAAATTTTAATAAGCTCAGAAAAAAATGAGGATTCCACATAATTGGAAATTTATGAAGAAAAGGCACACAACATATGTGGGAGCTTCTAAAAAACCGAGAACCTGAAAATATAATTGTAAACTATCACTATGAGGAAAAAATATAGGACAGCAGGAAACCTTGGGCTACACAACTTTTTACAAAAGGATATATAAAGGAGATGGAAGGGAGAACATGCAGAGATGGTGTGTGAAAGCTAAAGCTCAGAATGAGTCTTAGTTGGTGAAAAGTGTCCAAAATTTATAGTGTGTATCTTTAGAAATATTCAGTATAATAGGAAAATAATTAATGTACTAGTTGCTCAGCAAAGATGGCAAAATTCCTACAGATAGTAACAATAAGATGACATAGCTACTTGATATACCGTAACCTTCTTGACCCGTAAAAGATGTGTTTCACCAGGAAACAGTGAATACAAAATAATAAGTCAGGGTGAAAGATTGAGACAGATTGAAATGTGGCCAGGGAATACCAGAATATCCGGTTCCTTTGAGTGAGTTTGAATCTTCAAGTTCAAATGAACACCACCTTTAGTCTGTTTAAAAAACCCTAGAGTAGAAGGGAAGTGAAAAATGACTGCAGAACAAACGTGGAGTCCTTGGTGCTCTCTGAACTTGGTTATTTGCTTGCAGAGATTTCATTAACCAACTAGGTAACACCATCTAGTGTTAATGAGATTTGTTGTGTGTGTGTGTGTGTGTGTGTATCAGTGTTGGTAGGAGTGTAGTTGATTAGGGTCTTATTTTTTTGCTTATTTGGAAGTCTTAATCCATGCTTTCGTGAGTGTTGGTTTCTGGAGTGGATATGTTTTGCACCCTTTTGTTTCCTTCCTAGCTTTACATCGTTTCTTTCGACTGGTGCATAAATGAGGTTTATTCCTATGGGTTTATTGATGACTGAAGTGTCTGAATGCCAAGTTTCCAATATTTCCCTAGAGTTTTGGGATTTGATTTGATTCAGGATACACACATTATTGGTAAAATTCAATTCCCCCAGTAAAATACAACTTATCTTTCAGTTAGATGAGGTTCAGTAAGTTTGTGTACACCAGATTCACCAGATTTCTCATGTGTTGACCATTTTTGCTTGATTTTAGAAGCCAAGTCCAAATTTGTAAATGCCAGGCACTTGTCCATGCATCTCTTCTGTCATATGGACTCTTGAGAGAACAGTGGATAATACTTCTAAGTTGCTGAATATTGCCCTCTTCTCCCCAGAACTGTAGAGTAGAAAGAAGGACTCTGGCCACATATGTAATTAGCAAACTCATCCAGATTTGTTGATACCTATTAGATGATGGAATACTGTAATCTATGATAGACTAGCTCTACATATTGAATACAAGTGTTTAAAGTTAAAGTTAAATAATAAAAAAGGATAATTATTATATTTATTTATATTAAAATATGTAAGTATTTGAATAATATTTGCCTTAGATAAGTATGTATAAAACTGTACAGCTTATTGTTAAAATGATTTACAGTTTTTTATCTTTGCCATATTTGTTGTACATTATTGTTGAAGACTGCTTTTGTTATTAAGTAAAAAAGTAATTAAAAATTGTAAAAAGAAAAGGACACTCCACTTATATTGTATTTCATGTCATTAATACCATGCTAAGAATTAATTTAAGATGAAGATGAGAAATACTAGGTCAGGATCTCAAGGTAGAATGCAGGAATAATATAGCAAATTCATAAAAATATAGATTATACATAAATATTAAATATTCTGTTATTTTCTTTCTAGTTTTTGGGATCTAAGAGAGCCAAGCAAGGAGGTCAACAAGGACTGTGGGATCATGCACCCCAATGGGACATGGGCATCTGCTGTGTGTTCTGTTCAAAATCGGTGGATTTGTAAAAAAAACCTGATCTGCTGAAACAATTCTTTAACTTGTGTGCTCCTGATACAGGATTGTATATAATCTGTTACGTATTGAAGATGCTTAGTAGCTAGACAGAAGTTACTATCTTCTTATCATTCATATTGTGACACACAATTCCATATTTGCCCATATCAAAACATATAGATAATTGTATGATGAAATAGTTTCTTCTTTGCAGTTGATCCATTTTTCTCAGAGGTCCCATAATCATTCATATAAAACTCGGAGACAGGGAAACAGGTATACTTTCCTCGAGTTCCTACATAAAGAACACAATTCAGACATGTTAAATGCATGTATTGATATAGTGTGCACTTTGGCCTATAGAAACATTGTCAATTCCTGCCCTCTAGTGGCATGTACTCCTAATGGGGCAATCTGGCAGAGAGTATATGCCCAATGTTTTTAAAATGGTGCAGCCACAATCGTAATTATTCATGAATGTTACATGGTAATAGTCAAGACAATGAACACATTAGTTTCAGGAAAATTCCTCACTACAAAACACTCTCAGTTAATACTCAGAAGGTATGATTCCTTGCATAAAAACCAGGGGAAAACTGTTAGAACTTGAAATGCTCACGCTACCCCAAAAGCTACTCATTTGCTTGTTCTTTAGATGTGTGTGAAATATTGAAGATTTTATGAATTGCGGGATTTCCCCCCTTCCTTAGCTATAAAAGTTTTCAAGGGTGACACAGATTTTCCATTCTTGAGAATTGCCCTAGCATTCCCACTTCTTCCACCTCATTCACACAAGCGCTCATTAAGCTGCTTCTCAGGGTCAACTGCAAGGTGGTGGTGAAAGTGGAGTGGAGAAGATGCAATTTTTGGAGGTGCGTGTCCAAGTAGTTTAAATATATTCTGAAGACAAAGAAATAGAAGCGGAGATACTGTGAAACACTGGTTGCCAGCTTGGGCACCTTGCAAACCTGTGGACTTTAGCTTCCAAAATTCTCTGCAGTGGTCTTGCAGACTGGGGGATTAAAAAAACAACTACACACTTTTGAAGAAAGCTGGTGTAACCTAATAGAACTAAAAGTCTCAGGGCATATCAAATTGTCCAATTTAATGTATTTTCTTCTAGTCTCTGAACTGCACAGAGCAATGCCAGCATAATTTGCTCTGTCCCAATAGTCAATCCCTACTGTACCTTTGGTAATGAGGGTTGTGAGTGACACTCTGACAGTTCACTGCAGGGTAAGATAAGGTATGGTGGCAGGTAGATTTTCTGCCAGGATGACAATATTTATCAATTGTTCTTCCTAATGTGAGATGGCTAGGATAAGAACTGTTTTTTTATAGATGCTTATACTCCTTGTGGTAAGTGGAGGCTTACCTGTAAAGCACAATTTAAAACCTGAAGGAGGAATGGTTATAATTAGCCTGAGCAAGGTTGTGCTTCCCCAACCCTCCCGTCCAGCTGTAGTTGCTTGCACTGGGAACAAACAGGCATGTGGGATAAGCTTGACAGACAATGGATTAGTGGTAAGCAAAATGAATTATATCAGCCTCTGTAGAACACTCAACCTTTGTAAAACTTTCCTTCATATATCAGGAACTTGCAATCTGACTATGTACACGAAGGTTTCATTTTCAACCAGACAGGTTGAGTTGTTGCTTGCCTCCAACACTGTGCATTTAATAAAGCAAGATTTTTACTCCAAACAAATGATGTGATTTTCATTACTCTAATCTATGGAACTTTCCCCCAACTTTAATCTATGGAAATTTCCCCCAACAAATCTTTTCTACTTTACCAAAAACAACCATCCATCCCATGGATAGCCTGCAGACTATCTCTGTCACTTGTTTTTTTATTCTGTCTCTTCCAGCATTCACTTTCACTTGTTTCTTTGTTATCTTGCTCACATGTGTTTATCTATCTATCTATCTATCTATCTATCTATCTATCTATCTATCTATCTATCTATCTATCTATCTATCTATCT
>JANHFO010007579.1:12166-32119 GCA_032468095.1 Pareas carinatus
ATCTTATTTTTTCCCAACCATTCTATTCTTTCATTCCTTCACTCTGTCTCTTACCTCCTTTTGTTTCGTCCTTCTTTCCTCATTGTTAAACTTCTTGTTTTTTAACTTCCCTTACTTGTTCCTATATGTTGTTTATTTATCGCCCTCATCTTCACTTCCGTTCTTCCTTTCTTCTTACCCTCTTCATACCCTTCCTATTCTTCATCCTCTTCCTCCCTTGAAGGGGGATTCTTGAACCTCAAAAGCTTGCACAATTTTTTGTATTTTTGTTAAATCTAATACAATGTTAACTCCATATTTTGTCTGGGGCTTTTTTCCCCTCTAAGGACCCATCCCCTTAATGGTTATAATGCTATAGCATTATTCCATTTATAAAGAACCATGTAGATAGCCATGTTTTCCCATTCAGAAAACATAACAATTTCTATTCTTTTGCTTAACAATGTTTATAAATAAATCCATATGGCACACAGCTCCACTTTTCTCATTATGAAAAGCTGATTTCCTTTTCTTTCTACCTCCAACTTTTAGAAATGACTAAATATTTGCTTAAAAGTTAAAGGATACAATCAAGTATCCTCCCTGAGACATGTCAGTGCATGGGGAAGAAAACGACATGAACTGTTCATTGTGATAAAATGTAAATTTTAAAAAATCTGGTTTTACACTTATACTTTATATTTATACAGACACAGAAAGAGAAAGACACACATGGCTCAGAATATGGTAACGTTTTTAGTCCTAATTGCTTCCTAAACCAAACAAAAAGCTTTCCCACACATGCGGATGAAATATTTTCATGTCCCAACCCATTACAATGCACCATTCAAATCTTTTCTTTTCCTTACTCTGCCACCCACTCATACATTTGTTGGATTAGAGGTCAATAGAAGAAGAGGCTAATAGAAGAAGACTGGATCAGAATCAAAAACAATAAGCATTCCCAAATCCATATATACAGGTAGTCGTGGATTTACCACCATATATTTAGTGACGGTTCGAAATCACAATAGCAGACAAAAAAGACACTTATGATCAGTTTTCGCGTGGCTGTTGCAGCATCCCCATGGTCATGCGATCAAAATTCGGGTCCTTGGCAACTGGCATGTATTTATGATAATTGCCCTGTCCTGGGACCCTGTGATCATTATTGGTAGCCATCCCAAATTGGCTTCTTACCAGCAAAGTCTATGGAAGAAGCTAGATTGCTTTAACCGCATGATTTACTTAACAACTGCAGTGATTCACTGAACCACTTAGCAAAAGGGTCATAAAATGGGATTCAACTCACATTACTGTCTTGCTTAGCAATGGAAATTTTGGGCTCAATTGTGGTCATAGGTCAAGGACTACCTGTAGTGTTTGAAGAGTTGCATGTATATCAGACATGTCTGAACTCCAGCTCTGAGACAGATTAGGAACAAAAGCAAGGGCCATAGGGAAAGCTTCCTCTCAGACTTTCTATCCATCCATTTACCCCAGAGGCATCAGTGGGAGAAAGGATGTACCAAAAAATTAAATATGGCACATCTGACTGCACAACTGGAGCCCTACTGCTGTTTCGTGTATCTTCTACAACAATCACAGGGAACTAACTGGTATTTGTGGGTCTAGTTCATTGGAGTACTTGTATTCTGGAATAAACACCCTCTGAAACTTGTGGTTCTTTGTTACTTAGGCATCTATTAAAGATCTGTCTCTTCTCCAGAATTTTCCCCACATGAATGGGATGCCAACATAAATGTGTCATTTGATTCCACTGGACAACAATTTTTTTTCAAAGGTTTTGCTTCCTGAAAAATGATAGACCCCTTCAAACTGAATATAATTTCAGAATGACGGTATCACGTAGGAATATTGATAAACATGAAACTAACTTTTAATGACTGCAATGTATTTAATCACATAATGTTTCTGATGTGTTGCACAAGTTCATCAGGGCAAAAAGTGTTTTGATGCTGATTTTCATTTACTCTCAGTATCCGATGTATCTCGCTGCAGTGTCCAAAAATAGTCAGCCAGCACTGATGGATTCTAGTTGCCCAGATACCGTTTTCCATTGTGTCAATGTCGCAGTGAAATCTTTCACTCACTTCACCTAGGTTTTTGAGAAAGACAACCACATCTGAATGCAGGAAATGAATCTTCAGAGACTTCATGGTCTTTGTATGCTGTAAAAAGTTTGTCAACCAGCTGAATGTCATTTGGTGCTAAGCAGCTGCCAAGAAAATTCTCAACATCATCCTTGAATGCTTTCCAAGCAATTTTTTCTGGCCCCACTAACAGATCTTCAACCTGCTTGTCATTGATGATGTAGCTCATCTGTGGACCAACAAAAAATTCTTCCTTAAAAACTTGGCATCACTTATTGTTGGAAACATCTGTCTCAAATAATTAAACCCTTCACCATCCTTGTTCATCACTTTCACAATTTTTTTCCTCAATCTAGGTTTTATCTGAAGCCCAGAAATATCTTTTTATTTGAATTTGGAGAGGCTGCCACAAAGAGGAGGAGGGGTCAACTTAATTTCCAGAGCACCAGAAAGCGAGACAAAAAACAATGGATGGAAACTAATTAAGGAGAGAAGCAACCAGGAATTAAGGAGAAGCTTCCTAACAGTGAGGACAATTAACCAGTGGAACAGTTTGCCTTCAGAAGTTGTGGGTGTTTCGTTAATGGAGGCTTTTAAGAAGAAACCGGACAATCACTTGTCTAAAATGTTATAGGGCAGAGGCCTGGTGCGGAAGGGGGGAAGGGGGGAATGTACGCATGCACATGCCAAATGCACATCAATCATGCATGCACATGCCAATCAGGCATGTGCACACATGTGGGCGGGAGTGGCCTGGTGCATCGATCAGGAAACTGGGTTGCAGTTGAACGTTGCTTGGGGATGGGCCGCTCGGGGGAGTGAGCCGGTGTGGGGCTCACAGGAGTGGGACTGTGCACGGACATGCTGATGTGTGCGTGACAGCCCACCACTCCCTCACGGCCCAGCTATCAAAGGGCCATGGCCCATTAGTGGGCCACAAACTACAGGTTGGGGACCCATGTTATAGGGTTTCCTGCTTGAGCAGGACTAGAAGCTCCCTTCCAGCTCTATTTTGATTGATTGATTTAACTTTTGTCGGGTCAACAAACATGTTATTCTGTCCTGGAACTAAATTCTTTCAGAGTGGTCATGTTTTTTAATATAATGTGGTTCTCTTGCATGGTTGTCCCATTCACATATGACAGTGCTTGGTATATCCGAGCTGCATTCCTAGCAGCAGATCCACTACTTTTAGATCTCCATAGATATTCCAGTTGTACTTGGTGTACTGGATGTGCTTCAACAACAGTTCCATGTTTTTATATGTTTCTTTCATGTGCACAACATATCCAGCAGATACTGAAGGACGTGCATTGCCATAGTGTAAAAGCAGATTTCCACAAAACAGTACGTAATCACTTAAATTACAATTTATTTTCATGACTAGCAACCAAATATCTATAAGATACATCCAAAAGAGTTCAGGAAGCAAAATATTCGTTGTCCAGTGTTCTCTTTCCTTTTTGTTGAATACATGTTACTGGATATATTCGTTCGATCAATTGTTTTTATGGTTGCATTTTATATTTGGTAAAACACTTTGAGATGTATTTGCATAGGAAGCAATATAAACATGTATTAAATAAAGAATATGCTCAGTGTGGCTGAAAATCTACCTCCAGCATAACACAGAAAAAAGAATGGAAGGAAGGTACAATTGTCCGGGCTGATAAAACAGAGTATTTTCTAATTTGGAAAAAAAGGTGAATGTTAGATCATGAGTCCCTGGTAGAAGCCACAACAATGCCACTTGAGTCCTGTCATTGCCACTGAGGGTCTCTGGATTTGGGGGAGATACAACTGGAATAAATAAATGTGCAATGTTTAATAATTATGCAACCCACACCTCTGCCCCAAGACATATCCATGTGTTAGAAATTGAAACAAAACAATGATTCTACTCAAGTTCAAGTATGTGGACTGGAGATCACTTGGAGAATGCTCTGGGTTAGCTTGAAGAAGAGTGGTTAAATAGTATGGTAAATAAACAGCAACAAATAAATCACCAAAGGGGAACTTGGCAAATAAGATTTGCAAAATTGTGTAGTAAGCAGAGACTAGTTACAAAGGCCTGTCTCATGATAAGAAATGGGTTTTTCCTTGGAGCATAAAGTATTTTTAATCACATAATCGTTATAACCAACAAATGTTACTATAGGTATTCCTCTACCTATGATGGTAATGGAGCCTGTCTGTTATGGTCACATGTTGAGATATTCATTAAGCGAGATCGCCTCTCTTAATCACCTCCACTCCTTGCTCTCCCTGATGTGATCTCCACCAGGCATCCCAAGGCCTGTCCCACCCTCTGAGATAACCCCCTATTCTGCTGCTTGCCCCTTGGGGTTCCCACAGCCCTCGAGCTTGCTTTCCCACCCCATGAGATCTCCACAGGGCTTTCCTCCCCTGCCCACCACATCCCTGCAGAGTTTGGGGCTTCTCCCCACCCCCATCACACAATTTTGAAGGTCTCTGTCAGGCATAAACAACCAGGTCCACATGTGAAGAATCCAATTAGCCAATTTATTGCTCAAGCCTATACACAGGAATCTTCTTGGACTGATGGTTTGCACCTGGGTGAAACTGGATACTGCTCAATGACATTCAAGGGGTGTGTGTCAAAATTTGCCCTCTTATGCCCACATAGGCATTCTAGACTAAGTCCCCGTTTGACTCCTTCCCCTGGATCAGCCATTCTCTACCATCTCCATGTCACAGCTGTGTAGCACGAGAACACTGAAGGACAGAGACCTTCTTCCCCAACAGAACATCCAGAGATCTTCAAAAGGTAAGTGCATGATGGGTGATGGTGGGTAGGGAAGAGGCACAAGCCCTGGAGGGACCCATAAGGGAAAGCAGGCTCAAGTCTGTAGGAACCTGGTGGAGGAGGATGGGGGAGATAGGTGGGAGGGCCTCACTGCAATGTCCCTGTGGTTGGTCATAAGGGTGAATGACTGTGGGGGTGCTGCAGCAGCTCTAACATTGAAAATTGGTGATATATAGCTTGTGGGGGGGATCTTTGGTAACTTTGATGAGTTGCTAAACAATTGGTCATAAGCCGAGGACTGCCTGTATTATTTTTGTGCCTCAGGCAGTCCAAACATCTTCACCTATAATGGAGTTGTGAGTTAAGCACTGTTGCTTTTTCCTAAAACTATATTGCATATTGCATTAATATTGTTTTAGACCTCTTTTGCAAGACAGTGACTGAATCCACATACCTAGTAGCATTAATTGACCAGGTTCACACAATAAGCTAAACCAAACCAAATCACACCCAATTGTTTTGTGTTTGTATGTGCATGTGTGTATGTTTAATTATTGTGACTACTCTTGTATCCATTTTTATTTTGTTAGATTCAGTGTTGGTGATGATCTGCCTGCAGATTGGATTTTTAATCCAGAGGGATGCATTCATGAAAAGGTGCCTTCAAGTGTCCTCTGGAGTTGCAGTCCTTGTAGAAATAGAGCATATTTAGGCCTGAGCAGGTCCAGGGACAGGGAGGGCAAAGGAATTCCTGTTATGTCCCCAGGAATCTATTCATTCAACTTTGGATATAGCTCACTGTGAGGAATGTGTTTGCGCAATTGTCCTAAGCCTCAGCTTGTTAGCACCTTCATTTGTACCAATAAATGAGAATATTTATAGCTCAGAGTTGAAATGGGGGAGGGGTATCCATGGTGCTCTCTGAGCTTGGCTGTTTTTTTACCAGCACTGATGATTTTACCTACTTTGAATAATGAAACGTCTGCAAGAAATAACCAAGGACCTTTCACCTTCACTTGTATTTTTTCTAAAGTCATCCTGATATGACCAGGCTCTGATCATCCTGCTCTCCTAGTTTTTAAATCCAGTTCTAGTCTGATCATATTAATAGTCACAGAAATCATAAAACTGTTTTCTTGGATTATTGCAATGCTCTCTACATGGGGCTCCCCTTGAACTGCATCCGGAGGCTGCAGTTAGTCCAGAATGCGGCCGTGCGGGGGATTATGGGGATCCAGGGATATTCCCATGTGACCCCCCTCCTGCGCGAGCTGCACTGGCTTCCTGTGGCCTTCCAGGTGCGCTTCAAGGTGCTAATTACATTCTTCAAAGTGCTCCATGGCATAGGGCCCGGGTATCTGCAGGAGCGCCTACTGCCGACTATTACCTCCCACAGACCGGTGCGCTCCTACAGGATGGGTCTCGTCTGGGTGCCGTTAGCCAGACAATGCCGGCTGGCGACCCCCAAGGGGAGAGCCTTTTCTGTGGCAGCGCCAACCCTATGGAATGAGCTCCCTCCGGAGATTCGCGTAATAACTGATCTCCGGGCCTTCCACCGCGCCCTTAAGACCTATCTTTTTATTGAGGCGGGGCTGGACTGACCCCCAGGGTTTTTTAGTTGGGTCGGTTCCTGGGGTGGGGGTTAGTTTTGTGGGTTTGAGAGGGTCACTGGGATTTTAAGTTTTAGAGTTTTTAAGAATTTTCAGCCCAAATGGATTTAATTAATTTTAAACTGTTTTTAACATGATATTGTTGTGGTTTTAGTTGGCTGTACACCGCCCTGGGTCCTTCGGGTGGAGGGCGGTATATAAATTGAAATAATAAATAAATAAATAAATAATAATAATAAATTGTGAATATCGAGTAGCAGTTAGTGCCACTGTAGTATAAGGTAGTGATTAAAGTTAAAAATTAGGATTGGTTCAAATTCATATTCAATCATGTAAATGCAGTGAACAACTTTGGGCCAGCTGCCCACTCTCTTAAGTCAATCTGTCTCACAGAATTGCTATTATGGGGAAAACCTGAAGGAGAGTGATACGCATGACCCTTTGAGTTTCTTGTGGAAAGATGATTATATAAATCTAAGAAACAAACAAGGGGATGATTCTGTCATAGTGAAGTCTCATATAGCAAAATGGACTCCAGTATTGATTCTACTAAAATTGGAGAACATGAGTTAAGAAGTATCAGAAGAATGACAAGAATAGAAATGAATAATCAATTCATCATTCTCGTCGTTTCTTTGGGTTCATTTTAAAGTCCATTACCAATTTTTCTTTCTTCCCTGGTGTTTGTAGCTCTAGAAATCATAAGAAGCAGGCAGATGTATATGGCAAACTTCTAGCATGCCATTGTGTTACATTTCCTCAATGGAGCCTCTTATTCATCTGTTTCTCTTAAAATTCTGTAGTTCAGCTTTCTCTAAATATGTCCCTCTGAGGTATATTGGGCCTTTGGCCTTGCAGGTTGGAAATCTCATCATATAAGAACCTTATCTCGAGACCCTTTAGTCAATCCCTGCAGACAATCGGGAGAAAGCTAATCTTACTCAACAGTTATGCCTGGGATCATGGTCATACCATTTCTTGGTGAAATTTATACTGTTGGAGGCCTTCCTCTCAGTGAAGTGAGAAATTTTCTTTTAGATTCCAGAGGACTCTTGGCAAATTTCTTGCTCATATGGTTGATGTTCCTGTCAATGGTTGTTGGGTGGAATTCTGAACTATCCTACAGTAGGTGATTAACACAATGCTCCTAAGTATCCTCTTCCTGTTCAGAGCCCAAGCAGCACCACAGTATACGTGTGAGCTGAGGACTACCAAGCACATGGGCTGATGGCTAGAGTACAAACTTTGACAAGAAAAACTCATGACAAATGCTATCAAACACAGCTTAGACTGAGGGAATGAGGCTTACAAAGACATTTTGCTTCTCTACCTTATATTTTCTTAGTGCTGAGATGGTGATATTAATATTTTCAGGTCCCATCTCAAGTAATATAGTTCATATTGTGTAAGTTTTTATATTTGTTTTATAAAATGCTGACTTTTCATTGTTTTTCTGCTGGTCTTGTATTTATTTTTTAAGTACAACAAATCCCTGTTAGAATTTTTTGGAATTGTTTTGCCATTTATTTGAAAGACATCTAAGGAAAGACTATCAAACAGATGTATAAATAATATCTAAGGATTGCTTGCTGTTTGGATTTGACCACCTGAAGTATTATGTAGATTAACGTTTATTCAATGCAAAAGAACTGCATGGGAAAAATTATGTTGGATGGGACACTGTCAGAAAAGAAGCAGAAGCAGACAATCACATCCATCATGTATATTAGCAAGATTATTATTGCCGATTCCTGTGTAGATACTATGCTATAAGTCCCTAAAGACTCTTTACCTATTGCGTAATTTCTGATATCAGTGGTTAGCAATTGATGGGTTGATTAAATTAACAAAATTAATTATTTTATAGTCTACTTTTTTCCGTGTCACATTCATGCAAGTATCCTGTTATAAATGAGTGGCTGTCATGCTGAAAATTACATCTCTCCAACACCTGACTTTACCTACAACTGCTTTTTCTTTTGGGAGTGGGAGACAGCCTAATATTCCAAGTTTGCTGTCAAGAATGTATAAAGGTAGTTCAAATGAATGTTGCAAATGTGCATATAAAGAAGGAACTTTTTATCATCAATGGGTGCACATGTGACAAAGCAAAGAAATATTGGAGTAGGATTTGCATCTTAATACAGAAGATTCTTAAAATGAATATAAAGGTAAAAAGAGAGACTTTTCTTTTAGGATTAATGAATAAAAAGTTTGAAAAAATGGAACTTTGATGTTATATATGTTGACAGCAGTAAGAATCTTTTATGCATAGAAATGGAAGGATACTTTAAATCCCACAATGGACGAATGGCTCTGATAGTTGATGGGAGTTAGCAAGATGATGAAATTGACTGCTTTGATTAAAAAAAAGAATACAATTAATTTTGTTTCTATTTGAAAATTGCTTTTGGACTATGTGCTTGAGATTGAAAAAAATTGAAACTTTGATTTTGGGTTTTGATTATAGAAATAGCTAGTATATATTATTATGTAAAAACAAAAAGTTTAAGTTGTATGCTATTATCTTATTCTACTATGCCAAATAGTATCAGATTCAATGCTTTCCTTTTTCTTTTCACTCTTTATCCTACACTGTTTCCTCTTTCCCTTTTCCTCCCGTTTTTCCATTATTTTTATTTTTCTTTGTATTTTACATTTTGATAAATAATAAAAATATAAAATGTCAGGCATTCCAAGTCTTATGTATATATAATAATAATACTTACTTGAGAAATAAAATACTTGGGATTTTAGGGAAATGTTCAGTGCTTGAGATGAATGAAGGTATCAGATGATTCTCAAAATGTACCTACTTGCCAAATGTTTGTGGATTTCTAATCTTACTTATGACTAATCCTCAGTATTTACTATTAATTGGCCAGAGTCTTTGCAAAGGACATTTGAAGAACAGCTTGCCTTTCAGAGTTATAGGTGTTCCATTGCTGGAGGTTTTCAAGAAAAGATTAGACAGCCATTTGTCCTGGATGGATCTCCAAGGCTCCTTCTGGCCCTATGATTCTATGAATTAGATACTAACTGCAATCATTTTCCCCTTTCCTTTCCTCTCTTCCTTCCATTTTCTTTCTTCTTTCCTTTTCTCCTTTCTCCTACTTTCTCACTACCTCTCTTAATGTATCTATATACTCCCATACTTAATTCCATATTTGATTCCGTTCCCAAAAATAAATCACTTCATTATATTAGTCATTTATATCTTCCACAATTTATCCATATTTTTTCAGTTTCTCCTTTACTTAACTTGTACAAGCATAGCTTAATCATAATTCATAAATTTTCCATTAATAATTTTTTTCCTCCCAAATTCCATCTCCAAATTATTAATCTCTATCTACACCAGTTATATAAACATATTACTCTTACCAATCACACAACTTAAACTTTAAATTTATATGATGTTACATCAATCTATTTTCCACTTATTTATTATTATTATCATTTTATTTGTTTGTTTGTTTGTTTCTTACTCTTTGGCCTTGATTTCTCTTTCTTTCTTTGGGGAATTTCTATTCTATTTTCCCATCAAACATAACAAAAATACGTATGTAAACATTATTTCTTATCCTTTTGGAGCGCTTGTGGGCAATCTTAAATTTTCTCCTTGTCTAGAAAGGAATTATGAAGAACTGGGCTACTCACCAGCTCTTCATCCCATCGGCATTCAGTTCACAATTTCTTACCTGGAAATTCATTGCAGGCTAGATGGTTACACAGATCACAAACTAAGCAAAGTAACATATTTGGAAATGGGGGGGGGAGAATAATTTTTTTTAAAAAATTCTTTTTGTGCTGGTGTGATTGCCAATGGCATAGTCTTCCTAGAGTGTCAATACAGTAACTGGCAGCGCAGCCTAGGCAGATATTGTTCATATATTTTTAGTAAGCTGAAATGTTACACCATGTCAATTACCATCCAATGTTCTTCTTCCAAAAGAAATGTAACCCTTATATTAATAGCATTCCCAAACCTCTGAAATGAGATAACACAACATTAAAAGTTTTTAATTAAGTAATTTTATAATTCTGGGGAATAGTACATATTCCTAGTGATTCTAATATATTGCATTAATTTATTTTAAACATCTTGAGTCTAAATATTTGAGCTATGACAGCTCATTGCATTACCAATCTGAAACCAATGACTCGGCTATGATGTTTTTTGTTTTGCTTTATATTTTTATCTTGATTCCATTCGCACTTTCTGTATCCTAAAACCCCAATAATTTAAACAGTGTAGACTACAATACTAATCTTTTGCTTCAAATGACTGCAATAGTAATAATATTGATTAGAATGAGACAAACTGCCAAAAGCATTTTGCCATTTATCTCTAAATGCATCTTTCTTAAAAAGTGAAAAGTCCAGAAAATTAACTGCAATGTCTTAAAACTGAATTCATCTCAACTATGAAAGTAATGAGGAAAATATTTCAGGGAAAATTAGAAGGCCCTCAGTATATTAGGAATAGGATTTCAACCACCAATCTACTTTCACCTTAGGCAATAATTTGCTAGTTATGCAGTAGTAAAGGTAAATTTATAGGTCAAGGAAAATCTTTGAAATCTGCCGATAATCATTAGTGATGGGCTCCATTTTGTTCTATGGTATTTTTCACTCCAATGTACACCAATGAAACAAAACCTTAATACTAAATATCCAATTTGATCTTGAGTTTTTCAAATTTTGGGCTTTACTTCTGGCTGTATAATTTCTTGAACTATTCATGTTATAGATTAAAAATAATAAACACCAGTCCTAACTGTTTCCAGCATAATTTACTCAGGGCAATAAACTGAGGCAAAAATACAAAGAAATATCAAAGAAACAGAGGCAGCCAAATAATTATTTACCATATGAAATTAGATTGATCACTAATGACCATATAGAAACATTATCAATTGATTGATTATAGTTACTACTGGAAATCAAAAGAGAAGGAGCAAACGATGCAGAGTAATACCATCATTTTATTTTATTTTTATTTTTAGATTTATATACCCTTCTCCCAAAGAACCCAAGGCGGTGTACAATCATTTAAAACCATATAGTACAATATTAAAAACAATTTAAAAATATTAAACCTAGGGCTGCAAAATCCTTAAAAACGTTAAAATTTAAAACTCAGTGAACCCCTTAAAAAAACCCTAATACCCTCCCCCTTAAGGAACTGACACAAGTAAAAAACCCTGGGGATCAGACCAGGCCAGCCCAGCCTGGATGAAGAGATGGGTCTTGAGGGCACGGCGGAAGGCCCGGAGATTGACAATCATATGGATCTCCGGAGGGAGCTTGTTCCATAGGGTTGGCGCTGCCACAGAGAAGGCTCTACCCCTGGGGGCCGCCAGCCTGCATCATAGCAAGCAGAATAAAGTTTATGATATTTGATTCTTTTATTTTTAACAGAATAATTACTAAAGCAATTTCATACAAAAGACAGGTGGGATAAAAGTTTACCTTTTTTTCTTAATGCAGCAGGCTTCTTCTGTATGGGTAATATTTTGCATTCATATACCTGAGTATCATTTTAAAAAACCCAATAAAATAAAAGTGACAGCAACACTGCCATCAAGACATAGTTTTGATATATAAGGTGGTTCCTGATCTGACAAGAAAGAGGGCACATAGCTGCTGCTGGGAAAGGCAACTGATGCAGTTTGAAGAGGTACACAAGTCATTCAGTGAGCAAGACAAGCAGAAGAAAACAATGCAAGTAGCAGCATCAGAACAAATCAAGTCCACAGATGATGAACATGGAGAAATTGCAACTGCAACATGGCAGAGCAAATGATAGCAATAAACAAGACAAAGGAGAAGGGGATAGCTACAATACAATTTATTGGTGCTTCCATTCCTGGGGGGGGACAGTTCTGGGAATAAATAATGTATGAAGAGGAACAGCTTAGAAATATTTTAAAAATGAACAAGATCAACTTGAAATCAAGGCTGTAGAATTTCTAGGATGTGTTGTAAAGAAGACTGAAACCTGGTGAAAATCTAAATAGGATCGTAGATATAGTGATACTCTGGTTGGCTACCTGTACCTCAGAAACAATCTAGCTTCACAGAGCCCGCCTTTTCAACTCAGTGTTTCATACTTAATCTAACCTATGTGGATGACAGCAAAAACAGGTGGATTCCCCTGCAGTGAAAACCACTAAAAGTTCCATGGTGGCCAAGGTTTGTGATGGGAGAATATAAAAATGTCTTTCGACAAATGTCTAAGTTGATAGCAGTGTGCAGAATCACAGTGAAATATTCTATGAGAAGGATATTAGCCTTTATATACATATGGAAATATCAACAACAGAAAAAAAGCAATCTATGCAAAGATAGAAAAATTCCAAATTATAATTCACTCTGAAACTTGTCTCAAAATAATGTGTCATTAAAATAGAAGGGCTCACTTCTTTCCTTTTTTATTTTTTTCCCTTTTGAATTCTATTTTAATAGTTTGTTGTATATATTATGTAGGAGAGTGTGATCTTTTTGTAGACTGCGACTACACTTTTTAAAAAGTATGTCTGTACTTTCAAGGGTCACAGTTGGATAGGACACTAACATTTTCAGATGGTGGAGCTGAAATACTTACCCCTTTGGGAATAGGTTAGTAATGTTATAGGCATATTAAGCCAAGCGTAAACCTAATACCCATATTTTGTTTATATAGGAAAAAGTAATAATTGTGCTACTGAAAATCCACAATTTTCTAATAGATTTGGTTCAATCATCCAGGAGAGCTCCAAAATCACAAAAATAGGACTTGGGTAATAACACAGCAGTTTGATCCTAAAGACAGCGTTGGAGTTGATTATATAAAAGAAGTCTTGTGGGGATATTATCCTAGAACAGCATCATTCTAGGTGTGTTGGGATTGCCAAAATGGAAAATCTCAGACTTGAAGGGCATTATCTGAAGAGCATAAAGTCAAGGAAACTCCGTTTGGGTAGTGTTGCATTGGAAAAGGCATAAATCTCAAAACTGACCTCAGTCAGTATTACCTAACTGCTTAAAAAATTGAGTTCCTTTTGAAAATCTAATTGTGATTTCACCCAGCTACACCCTAGCTGGCAGTGCCTGCTATTGAATATTACAGAGGGGGGGGGAATTAAATTTGAGAAGCAATCCATAAAAAAACAACATACTAAAATAACAAAAGAGGTAAAGGATGCAATTATTTCAGGAAACATCCACGAACAAAAGATAGTACATTTCTGCTGTTTCTCATACGTATACTTTATAGAAATAAAAAAAATTAAAACATTTCTAATACCTATAATTTTTCATGTGTTCTTCCACTGAGCAAAACATACCAGGCTGGGAACCTACTATATTCCAACCAGAGGACTCTCCGCCTATCTCTCTCTCCCTGAATCTGTACAAGGAGAACCAGTCTAACAACTTAATGTATAAAATGGATTTACATTTACAACATTCCTAATCATTTTATGTATTCATCTCTGTTCACAGTCTTATATTGAGGAAAGGATGGCAAAGATCTGACTAAAATTATAACCAATTTATATTGCAGATCTGGGGAGAACGCCAGTTCCCTTTGCCAGTTTTAACTATGCCATTCTGAAGCTGAAAGTGGAAAAATCCATCCCTCAGAAAGGATTTCTCCTATACAGCATTACATAACAGACATTATGGTTGCATTTTGCCCAAGCCTTTCCTCCTCTCCATGATAGTTTAAATCTTCCCCTTGGCCTTAGTTCTGTGGTTAGCCTTGGTTACAAATATCACTGAAAGCAACTGCTCTAGGGTGATGATCCATGGTTGCATCCATGACCAGAGCTTTTCATTTGTTTGTGATTCGCTGCAAAATAGCCTCCCCGTCCCCAAAGAAAAAAACTGCATACTAGGGATATTCAAAAGTAAATCTCTTTTAAGTTCCGCGGGACTTGCTTACAAGGAGCAGCTTCTGGGATCGTGCCTAAACACCGCAGCTCCCTGCAATGGGTGCCCCCGAGAATCCTCCCTGGCAGTTCAAGACCACTGAATGCAACAAGTCCAGCTGTTTCTCATCTCCCTCCCAGGCTACCGCTACAGGCAACTGTAGCAAAACACAAACCGCACATGTAACACGTCCTCCTTTAGGACGCCCACTGGTTCCCTTTTCCAAAGGAATTAGGAGGGAGAGCGCGGAGGGAAAAGGCGCCTAAAGGGTGCAGCGCTGCACCTTCACTGCATCCACTGCAACCACCGCCGCGGCACATGGTCATTGATGCCTCTTACCTATTTCCGCGGCGTTTGAAGAGACATAAAGACAGCCCCCCCCCGCCCTGCCACAGATGTTGAGAACTCTGCTCATCCATCCCTCGTTTCTCGCCTCCTGGGTCGAGCCCCGCCAGCTGCGGTAGGTAATTACCGTGCGGGGTTTGTTGACGGTATAAATAATTGAGGGCGGGCTCCTCCCGGCCAGGAATTCGGCGAAGGGAAGCGTTAATAACCACGTGCGAAGGGGGAGGAGGAGGAATTGGCGGCGCAACCAAAAGGAGAAAAGAGGGACGGGCTCCGGGAGGGTCTGTGTCGTTCTCGCGGCTGCCCCCCTCGGAGCCTTTCCTGCCTGCCCCGGCAAAGCGCGAGCCGCGGGGCGTGGAGTTGGCGCCTGCTGGTGGGCAGGTGGGAGCCTTGGTCGCGAGGGACTCTCGCCGGCTTGTGTGACTGCACCCCCAAAAGTATACGGGCACAGGTTGGCCCTCGCCTTCCCATTCCCTTCGCCTCTCTCGCGTCGGAGTCGCCCTGAGAACTGCGCTCCCCTCCTTCCTCTCTCCGCTGATTCCGTGCCACCCTGGCATCCCGCGTAACGCCGTGCCCAGAGGCCGGCTTTAGGCGAAGTCTCTCCGGGCACCTTCCCCCCCCCATCATAGTGCCTCCGCCTGCTGATTAATGGATTAAAGATAGCCATCCCAATTGCTTGGCAGGATACCTGGCAGGGAAGGATGCCAGGCAAAGCTAGCAGCATTAACTCTTCACTGGCAATCGACTCGAGTATCTGAAGAAAATCAGGTGAGTGTGTGGCACCCCTGACACCTTGAGTTGGGACTTGTGAAGAATGCTCTGTAACTCCATTGGTTTGCCCTCCTCTTGGGAAAGGAAGTCTTACCTGGGTGAGGTCCACTCCTCCAGCAACCTAAGAAGAACACACCACCTTGATGTAGGAGAGGGGGGCAATACCTGATGTGGGGGATGTAGTGTCCGACACAAGAATGCTGTGCTAGGGGCTTTATTTTCAAATGTGTCCCTATGGTCAAACAGTGGGCATGAAGAGCAGTGAGATGATTTTAACTACCTTCTGTGTTTTGATTAGATGGGGATCTAAACGAAGCCTTGATACTCTCCTTGCATTCTAATGTTTATTTTTAGTTTGGCTGATCTCTCTTGAATCTATTTGGGCAAATATTGCAAGCGGTAATTCTCGTTCCCTGAGGGAGCATGTCACTCTACCCTGGAAAGGACTGTCTTCCTGAATCATGTTGGAATGGAGACACAAAAACATGGGACAGCCGCCAACATTGCTTTCTATTCTTTCAATAGCTGTCCAAACCTGCCATGTTGTTCCTCCCACTATCTCTGTATATATACCTTGTATATTTAGTGTCAAGCAGCGAAGCAGATGGGGGCACAAGCTGCTGGGATGAATGCCAAATCTATCATTTCTTCCCTCAAACTTAGAAAATAAGTCTGATCTCTCCATTGCCTTTTCTCTTGCCTACCTCTCCATCTGACCTATTTTTTGTTCTGCTCTTAGGGAATCATGGACTCAGATAAAAATAATGTGGTATTTCTATTACTCAGTCTGTTCCAAGGAATCATGCCTTCAGCAGGCACAGTATATGTCATTTCCAACTATCCCTTGGGTGTTTTGTTTCTATGTAATAGAAACAGCCTATTTGGCCTTTGATACTGGGAGATTGACTATGCCTATAATGGCAAGAGCTTCAGGCAATCTGACCTAAACCAATATAATTGTGATCTTAGAGCAAGAAATATAAGAATGGGATTGATGCTTTTATTTTTCCAGTGCTTGTTTTCCACCTTCCAGTTTTATTCATTATCTCTGAAGGGTTCTTCCCTTCTTTACTTTCTGATTTCCATGATTGTGCTCTTGATAAAGACCAGCTCTAGCAAACAGAAGCAACGATAGAGAATTAGTGGAGGTGGCATGCTGGTGAAAAGAGTAGCAGATGCAAATGTGGTTCCTTTTTTATGGTTTGTTTTTGGCATTGAAAATAATATTAGCTAGGGATAAATAATGTTATGCATCTTTCAGACAGGTGTATGGGCTTAAAATTCAGCCTGGTCATTGTTGAGAAATCTGAAATTTGAAGTGCATACATTTGTAAGTTGCCCCTTTGGAAAATATTAAATTAGAGCATTATTCCAAGCCAGGGGGCACCTAAATTTGACATTAAATCACGACTGACTGAGCCTGTGTAAGAGACTAAACCATAAAACCTGGCTTACAAATTGCAAAGATCGGGTTCACATAATATGCTAAATTAAAGAAGCTACATCATGCCTTAGGAGAAAATGTGTATTTACTTGTATTGTGCTAATGATCGCCATCTAGCTATTAACCAAGTTCAATTCTGCTTAGCTCCTTAGATCATCCCCAAACAGCTAATATAGTTTGCTATAAGGAGAAATCATTTTAAGTAAACTGCAGTTCCTAGGAACACTTTATAGAGACAACGTATAATTTCAGCTGGACATTTCTAAATATCCATAGAACCATGCTTCGTAAAAATGAGCTTAAAAAACCCCTACTTCAAATATTGCATCCGACACAAACTCCCTAGCTGGTATCAGTTAAGCCATAGATTCAGTTTCTTCACTGCCACTCACCCCAGCATACTCTAGTCTACAACAATATGGGATATATGTAGTTTCTAGCCTAACATACAAGACTAATATAAACATTATTTACACAATGAGTATTTTGTTCATTTGAAAAATAGAAATCTGAGGTATCTAAGTCGAAGAGTATTTTCCAAATGATGGTAACAAAGTATAGTTCCCAATCTCAGTATGAGATGAGAAGTGGGAGGAAGAGTGTCCTTTCTCTTTTCCTATTTCCGGATATTGGAGCTTCAACATATCTTAGAGGCGCTAATTTGGGGAAAATGCTGTATTGCTCATAGGGTAAATTCTGTCCTTTAACACTGCCAGAGAATTTTCTATTAGTCTCATGCTCTACATATCTGGGAAATTCCTTCTGCATAAAAATTATACTTTAAGAATATTTCAGGACTAGAATTAGAATTAGAATTGATTGGCCAAGTGTGTCTGGACACACAAGGAATTTATAAATTGAAGTTTGCTAAGTTTCATCAGTTGTTTGAACAATGAAATTGTATATAAAACTGAACGTTAAGCTATAGACATATAATACCCAAGATGTTTCATAATAGGAATAAGCGTGGGAGAATAACCCTTGAAGACTGTTGTGTATTGTTGCTGCCAATGCCAGAATATTATTTATAACCATGTATTCTCAAACACTGAATAAATGTTTCTTTAGAGGCCTATGTTGTAACAGTTTGTTTCTGTCAAAGAGCCCTTGACAAGCTGGTCTTACACGTACATACAACACTCAACTATATTGTTATTTGTACTTTGACTAAACTCTTTATTGTATGTTAGAAAATTGGAACAGCGATCAGATCTGGACCCAATACTATAGATGGCAGTAAAGAAATACAGAAAACCAGTTTTTATGCCAATTAGTAGTCATCTGATTTTTGTAGCATAGTAATAGTGTCTCCAATTGTTCATTAGCAAGTGATTTATACTTAGTAATTTATACTTTATTAAATGACTAGAAATATATTTTGCTAATATCTTATTTGTTACATCAACTTGCATAATTTCTCATTTCACAGTAGTGACTCTAGAGAACGCATATAGGATAAATTAAACCATATCAATTATCGGTAGTAAGAAAAATAAGAAAAGTAATGATAGCCAAGGACAAACTTAACTCCAAGAATATGATGTGTTGTATCCCAACCTCCTGCTCAAGGGAACAGCTTTCTTCAAAGACTCCTGAAACCTCAGAAGTGTAGAGCTCTATGAATCTCAGGAAGTATTGTATTCTAGAAGGAGTGCTGCAGCAGGGACTTTTTAATAGATGGAATCCAGAGCATGTTCACCCTGCTGGATCTAATGGGATGGGCAGAAACAAATAGAGACAGGTGGTTCTACAAATGACTTGATCTCATGTCATGTTTGGTTTTATAGATGACAAGTAACACCTTGAATTGCATTCAGAAGCCAACTGACAACCTGTATAGCTCCTGGAGCAGGGGTGTAATATAGGCTGTTTGTAGTTAATAATTACAAAATTGTATTGAAAGTTCCATTTCAATTTTATTTGGACCTTTAGTCCATCTATAACTTTCTAAGATCAAAATCCCTTTTAGCTCTTTGCTGTTTAAATCAGATTCTTTAAATTCTTAAGCTTATGATTAAAATTTCATTTAGAATTGAAGACAGACTCATCTGACATTTTCAGTTTTGTCATTCCAAAAGTTTCTTAACAGTTTAGAAGTAATTAACGAGCAATTTCTGAAAGTGATTAGAAAGTGAGATTTGTGAATTTAACATCTTTTAAAATTCTCCATCATGGTTGCGAGCAAGATTTCTTTTTTCTTTAAAACATTTATATGCCTGCCCATTTTTCAACCAACTCTGGGTAGTTCCCAATCAAAAATTAAAAGGCATATTAAATCATTTAAAACTTATAAAACTCAACCAATTAATACATTAAAAGCAAACATCTGGTGCCAAAGCAATTTTAATGTTCAATTATTTCATCTTCTTCCAACACCTGGGAAGTCAGGTTGTTAAAGATGGCTAATTCTCTCATCTCCTGGCACTCAAACCTGCAAAAAATAGATGTCCCGTGGTCTTCTCCTGAGGAGCAACTGTCCAGAGCTGAGGTCTCCAACCTTGGTCCCTTTAAGGCTTGTGGACTTCAACTCCCAGAATTCCATGATGATGCCACAACAGAACAGGTGAATTGATTGCATTCATTAAGAGCCACTTGGACTGTACTGTGACCTAAAACTAAAATGGAGTTAGTATCTTGTGAGAACCATATTTTCCCCCATATCATGGGGAGATTCAACTTTTAGTACATATCAACTTCCTTATAATAAACAGCATCTTAACTTGTGCCTGAAACCTAAGGGGCAGTCAATGCCACTTTTGCACTTGTATCACACAATCAAACTTAAGTGTGTCCATAACTAAAGTTGCTACATCCTGGATCAACTGAAGATTCTGATTGGTCTTTAAGGACAGTCCCATGTAGAGTGAGTTGCAGTGAGATGGCATAAACAACATAAAGAAAAGCCTCCTGCTCAAGAAATGATTACAACTGAGATCACTTCCGGTCCTGGAAGCAACAGGACGTGAGAGAGCGAGCTCTGCCTCTCACGCCTGAAACCCGCTTCTT